>VRLP01002028.1:0-102667 GCA_009660295.1 Lophius piscatorius | reverse complement strand
CTCTCAAAGATCACAGCTAGAGAGGTCAGAGGTCAGCTGAATCTGGGGTCAGAAAGTCTCCCTAACCACCATCAGATGGCGCCGACACCAACACCAGCTGTGTCGTCCACACATAAGCTAACGCTGCTACAGTTTGACAAACACCACTTGGACTTTCACTGGAACAAGGTCAGAGGTCAGATGAGAACATCTAAGATGGGTGTGGCCTAGTAAGAAAGAAAGTCAGAGAAAAGTCCCTCATACTCAGTATGAAGTCTGGTGGTGGATCTCTGATGCTGTGGGGCTGGTTTTCTTCCAAAGGTTCTGGACATCTTGTTAAAGAAATGGTTCCATGGACTCCATCAAACACCAGCAGATACTGGATGAAGACCTAAAAGTCTCTGTCAGGAACCTTAAAGTGGGTCGTGGTTGGACCTTCCAGCAGGACAATGATCTGAAGATCACCTCAACATCAACCCAAGAATGGTTCAGAGGTCACAGAATAAAGGTTCTGCCATGACCATCCCAGCCACCTGACCCAAACCCACCAGAACATCTGTGGGATGTGCTGCAGAGGAGAGTCCACCAGCGTGGACCTCAGAACCTGAAGGAGATGGAGAGGTTCTGTATGGAGGAATGGTCTCAGATCTTCTCCAGGTGTCCTCAGACCTCCTCACAGACGACAGAAGGAGACTCAGACTGTTAGTGTGGCAAAAAGGGGCGGAGCTAAATATTTAGTGTTATATTAAGATTTCTGAATCAAAGATCAGGGTTCTAGACGATATTCTTTTTTGCTTCTCATTCTACTCGCTGTAAGACAGTTCTGAGTTTAGTAGAGCCGCTATGTAAGACTGTAAGACGCTCACACCCAGAAACATGGACAGAACACACGCCTTCTCACCCACCTGTTGTTACCCCCGCAGCGAAGTGAAGCCCCCTCTCAGCCTTCAAGCCTCCAGCTGTTGGGTTTGGGGTGACAGACGCACATATGTACGCCGCCCCTCCTCCCCCCCGCGCCTGCTGCAAACCAGGCTGGTGGTATTTTTAGCTCGTAGTAAACAGAGCGCCAGGCTTTCATCAGAACCAGCCCTCTGCCCCACTCTCCCGTTTCCCTGCCTCCCCATCTCTCCTCGTTCACCTTCCTCCTCCTCAAAAGAAACAGTCGAGACGGATCGCAGTTCTCCCTTTAGGAGACTGCTGATCCAGAGGAAGGGAAGAAAAGTCTGCAGGTAGTTAAATCTTTTCATGTCCTTTGCTGAGTTATCTCTTTCTTTTTCTAATGACCCGGCGATGCTGGTCCACCATGCCCGCTGTGAAAGACACTGCTGGGAATGGACCCAGCTGGCACAGGAAGTTAGCATGAAAACCAGCATCCTTTTATTTTGTACAGCACCTGGGTTTGTGTGTGTGTGTGTGTGTACGCGTGTGTGTGTGTGTGTGTGTGTGTGTGTGTGTGTATGATTGTGTGTGGGTGGTGGTGGTGGTGGGGGGGTCCCGGATGACACTGGGCAGGAGGTAACAGCCGACTGACAAACCAAACAACCAGTCATCACTGGTGATCAATTCTCAGCCACATTGGATTTTAACTTTAACATGAACATAATAAACCAAAGTCTTTGCTTGT
Source organism: Lophius piscatorius (assembly GCA_009660295.1). Lineage (NCBI taxonomy): Eukaryota > Metazoa > Chordata > Actinopteri > Lophiiformes > Lophiidae > Lophius > Lophius piscatorius. Next base: position 101,064 of record VRLP01002028.1, on the reverse strand, counting down.
TAGACGGAATTATTTTTGAAGTAATAATGATGTTTTGGGCCTGCTGGGTAAAGTGGTTCCCATCAATAAACCTACCAAAAATTAGCTTGGGATGCCTCCCTTTGGAGGTTCATCCGATACCTCCAACTGGGAGAAGAACCCAGGATAGATCCAGAATTCTCTGGAAGCCTTGGAACCCCCAGGAGGAGAGTGAGAGAGATGCTGGAATTCCCTGCTTGGTCTGCTGCCATGCCGACCCGACCCGGATAAGAGGTTGAAAATGACGGATGGAATGAAGGACTGTCCAACATCCTTCTGATGTTAAGCGTGTGTGCCTTGAGTTGTACCTGAGTAAACAGAGGAAACAGAGATTTGAGGGGAAAATGTATGAGTGAGTGAGGAAGACGTCATCTAATATTCTGATCTTCTCCCCCTGTTGAGAACATGTGACATGGAGAGACGTTAAGTTTTGGGAATTGGTAGCTGAATCTTCAGCGTCTGAGGTTTATGAACGGGGGAATAGCGCGGTGTCACACATCATGGCATTGAGGTCACATTATCACGTCGCTGCAAGCGGCATGACTCAGCCTCGTGAGGCCGACGTTCTCCGCTCTGCTTTCTGCCAGATCAGCCTTTTCTGTCGAGGCTTTGCTGGTTTGTCCGTAGCCTCGGGCAAAAAAGTCCTGAAATGACTTTTGTTGGAATGGAAAATTAAAAATCACACCTCTTATACAAGTGTTGGGAGAGATCTACTGCTGAAAAACTCCAATAAATAAAAGCCAACAGCGGTGGATGGCTTTGGAGCGCAGCCGTCTCTCACATATGTAATATTTCAACAGGAGTCATCTGGAGATAACATTTCCCCCAGTTCCCCCCAAAGTTGGCCACCAAATGCATCAATAGATGACGTATCCTCCATTCCTTTGGTGAGCCTGCAGCAGTATGTATTCTCTTGGATATATACTATGGAGAGGATGACGAATCTACAGTCACCTTACAATCATTTTTCCACGGCTGATTATATCCCCAGTAGTCGGGGATCTTATGGAATCGTCATCTTCGCTGCCGCGTCCGCCGCAGATCCCTCGGGATAACTCAAAAAGTGTTTCATGGATCATCGTCAAATTTATTACCCACGGGGAACTTAGTGTGAGGAAGAACAGGGCTGATTCTGGGAAAGGTGGGTTGTATATTTACAGCACAAGGGGGAGCTAAAGCTTCAAAAGTTTTCAAACCATAATTTTTATATTTCTTGGGGTATTTTTTGTACAAAGCAGGGGATTGGGGACTATTCAGGGACACGTCCTTGCTGGTGGGGTACGACAGCGTAGGACTAGTTTATGTGTCAGGTTTGTGAAGCTTGTAGTCACAGCTGACCAGGATTATTACTTACCACCATTAAAACATTTAAATGAATTAAAAAAATGTTCATGAACTAAAGAAAACGTATTTCAGCAGGTAACACAAATACAAAACGATTTCATTCTTGAGCATATATAACACACTGTAAAAAGAGAATTCTGGATAAAAAATGACTTTCACTAAGTGAAACAATTAAAATAATTATTTTCAACTAAATAATACTTCATTATGTCATTTTACAGGGTAGTTGCGTTGTAATGAAGGAACTGCATATATCCATATTTGCCAGAAAGAGCATTTGCTGTCAGTATATTTATGGGACCCCAAGAAGGAACAGAAAAAAGTTTGAAGCCCGAGAAGAAAACACCGTTCACATAAAGGTCTTTAGGTTTACGTCTGAGTAGGCCGCTTCTGTTTTGTCACTTCCAGGCATGAGTAAGCATTGGTCCAGGAGCCCCTACTTCCTCAAAAGACTCTCTGAGTCAGGAGGAGGTGGACTCACGACCCATTAATGTGCATGTGACTGTGAATTCATGTGACTGAATATGCAAGAGTGGAGGTTCCTGGTTTATGAAGCCTTGTCTGGTGGCACAGCACTAATGGGGGGGAGGCCCTATTGTGACAACACAGAGCTGTATGCTTTGCTGGTTCTGAACAAGGCCAGAAGGTCTGAGCTCTGATCCAGATTAACCTTGCTGCGTCTGACCCCTTAACATCCGGACATCTCCTTCCAGCGTGCCGCTGAATCATCACAGACATACCTGGGAGAACGCCACCAGACGGGTGGTGGTCTTGGATGGGCACACCGGAGACAAGAGGACTGTATTCCCTCTCTGAGTCCACCAATCCGAATGAAAGGGAACAATAAAAGGACTAAATCACACTACAGACTGCACTCAGTGGTCCGGCAATGTTCTGAAATACCTCTAATCGCCAAACTAGTCCATGCTGCACAGACTCCGTGTTCATGCACCAGCCTAAGATAAAACATTCATCAGTCTCGTTCATCCATTCATTGTCTGCTCATCCGGTTCAGTGTTGCAGGGGGCTGCAACCTTTACCAGCTGGCATTGGGCAAGAGGCCGGGTTCATCCTGGACGGGTCTTCGGTTCATCACCGGGCCGACACAGAGACAAACAACTATCACACAGAGACATGTAGACCGGAGGGGCCGGCTATCACCCCCCCCAGCCTTCAGATAAGTGGACGAACGCTGTAGCAACTAAGGCACAGACGGCCTTTTGATTAAAATATGTAATATATATATACAATATATAGAAGAGAGATCTCCTCGGGTGAATCATGTAAACCAAATTTGGACTAAATCAGACCCACCGTTGAGAAATGATGGTCCAAACAGTTTTAGGATAAAGCCCCCCACTGGTGTTGGAAATATACATCTGGCATTCCTCAAATCAATCCAGTTCTTCCTCACAACACTGCGCTCTGGTTTACACTCCACAATAAGCCCCGCCCTGAGGAACGCCCACCATGGGTCAGAACCGGTCTGCGTTTTTCCTCTGGTTGTGATATTTTTGTGTTTTTTTAAATTTTTTTATGCCCAACAAATAAAGACATTTTATTCCATATATATATATATGTGTATGTTCCTGGACTAAACCGAGACTTTTTACTTATCTTTTAATACTATTTTTAAATATTTGAACTCTGTTTTCTCATTGTTTACACAAAAACACAGTTGGTCTTTACATAACTAAGCCAGGGTGCTGATTTGCATAAAAACAAGAAGTAGCCACACCCGTAAGGAACCGTTTCAGCCACTGGTTTTGCAGGATAATCGCAGTAATGTTGTTAACCGGTCTTTGGGAGGATCAGTATTCTTCTCTCTCACTTCCTGTGACTTAAAGTTATTTTGGGTCAGTGTTTGTGCAAACATCTCGACTTTCTGCCTCTTCCCAGCCGTCTCAACGCCTCCAGGTCCAATCAAATCCCTCCAGTCTGTCATTAAAGGACGTACTGCTGTAGTTACTACTTGTTTACATGAAAGTGACAAATAAAGGATTCTGTTCTATTCTATTCTGTCAACCAGTGTAAAAACTGAAGACTCAGGTTAAACAGGATTCAATGCGGTAAATGAAGGGTCAGCGCACGTGATGGCGTGACCTCAGACCCCTGAGGGTTAAATGGATCTTTACGGATCAGAAGAAGGAGACAGGTCTGGCCTCTTTTAGCCCTCTGAGGTCCGACATGACACCAAAGCTATGAGCGACAGAAATGAGGTTCAGGTGCAAATAAAAAGTCTCTCAGTTGTTCGGCCTCCAGAGATCGGAAGGATGTCTATCCGCCTGCCTGTCCTCATATATTTATAGGTCAAACAACAAAAATGGCATTGTCCCCACTTCTTCTTTTTAAAAAATAAAATGGAAACCATCCAAACAAACAGTGTAAACAGCTGAGGGGCCGGCGAAGGCCCAAGTACAAACAAACACCTCCCCGAGGAAGACAGAGTGACGGCTTTTCCGGAACAAATCCTTTTCCAAACAGAGAAACAGACGAGGGTTTGTGTGTCTGGCTGGCCTCTTGACCCGGGCTTTGTGGTGGCAAACTCAGAGATTTGTTGTGGTGTTAGTAAGTTAGCTCAGTAGTTAGTGGAGAGTAGAGGCGGAGGTACGGAGGGCTTCAACGCTGCTGGTCGTCCTTGGATCCTGTTTATATCCTCAGGAAGTCGTTATTGCCGCCGATGCATCCACTGCACATACCTGTGTTATCGAGATAACTCCAGAACTATTTCACGGATCACTTTCACATGTTATACCTACATAGACCTTAGTGCAAGGAAGAACTGGATGGATTTTGGGAGAAGTCGATTGAATGTTTCTAACACTAGGGGGACTTTTATCTTTAAGGTTTCGAGCCATAATTTCTCAAGCGATGGTCCGATTTAATTCAAATCTGGTACAAATGAAGAAAATGAAGGATATCTATCTTTTCTATATTATATTACACTCTAAAACTTGATATTTCAGTACTTTTTTGTGACTCTTAGGTGACACAGCCGTTGTTGTTGGGGCTGACAGACAGGCATAGTCACGATCTCCTTATCCTTCGACCCACCAACTTCTGACGTTTGTGCAGTATGAGAGTGAAAGTGTTCTGGTCCTCCAACCGTCCAAAAACACGCAACAGAAGTGAAATGGTGACTTGAAGTTGCCTGTAAGTGAGATTGTAAACTAATCCAGAATGTACCCAGCCTCTCGCCCAGCGTCAGTTAGGATAGGTTCCAGCCCCCTCCCAGTAGAAGATATCTTAGAGTCACCGTAGAGTACACTACTCTACGGTGACTGATGACATCACGTTTCTGTTAATGAGCAGTAGTGCAGTACCGGACCTCGGATGACTATAGAACACCCCTTGGTTCTGGATGCAAGTACCACTGATGGAATGTGAAGCCTTATCCTGAGACACTTTTACTAAATGTTCTCCTGAAAGACAGACGGTTCTGGATCCTGGATGAGTGGAATAATACAAATATCCTCCCGCATCATTATGTCCAACGTCTTGGCTTCCTTGCGAGAGACTCTGATGATTGAAGACGGGCGGGGGACAAAACTGCTACAGCCAGCTGTTTGATGGAAACGTCCCACCGCAGCGTTTGAGCGGTCCTCAGCTCCAGAGTCAGAGTGGAGAGAAGCTGCTGGAGACATGACGCCATACGTTACGGAGGAAAATGTGTTTGAAAGTGAGTCACAGAATGAAATCCCTCTGCTCCACAGCGTCAACGTGAAAACGCTGACAGATCTTTAGGAATAGGAAAAGAAGGAATCATGTGAGACATCTTCTGCTGCCCCCACCAAACGCGTGGACCTCCTGAGAAATGGAAAAGCTACGTGACTCATAAACTCTGATCCCACCTAAGCCATGAGTTTAGTGATGCACTACTCCTCCACAAAACAGCCTCAAAAGGTGGCTTCAATGTCGCTGGAGTTTGTGGGTTCTCCTCTTCCACATCGCCAGCTGAATAATACCAGGAGTCCTTCCATGAAGGCCTCCACCGTCCAGGACTGGAACACTGGTCAACCTCCTTCTCACTCCACGCGGTCCTTAGTCACAGAGGCCCAGCTTCAGATCTAGGCCCGGTCCCCCTGGGTTATTGTAGGTGAACTTCTTCTCACTCAAGAGGTTCTTTTTAGCACAAGACCTATTTTTCTTGGATTCCTCCGGCTCTCCAATCTCCTCACTCCTGTGATGTTAGTTTTTGTACAGCTGGTTATAATATCAGAACCGTTGCCAATGTAATATTATCAATAATGTGAATGACACTCAGCAGACACACCTTCCTCTGCCAAGGCTAAACAAACTGATACGGTTGTTTGGACTTCCCGACCCAACCCCATTAGCTCGAGAGGGAAAGAATGTCTAGACCGATACATCTTCAAGAACAACAACCATCCAACCAACCAACCAAACACAAAACAACCGACCAACCAATGACTCAAGAACAACCGACAAAGAAAACACACAACAACCAACTAAGCAACCAAACAACCAACCATTCAGCCCACCAAATAACTGACCAATGAACCTGCCGACCAACCAGCTAGTCACCCACCCAAACAATCAACCGATCAACCAACAATCCAACCAACCAACCAACCAACCAATGAATCATCCTTCAGACACTTATTCAGTCGGCACTGAAAAGATAATCCCCATCAAACAAGGTTCTTTTTTATTTTTAAAAGAGTTCTTAAAGTTCCTTTTCCAGCGCAGTAACTAATGTGAAACCTGTTTCCAGTTTGAAACCATGTTTTCGTCTGTACTGTAGGAATGAGAGTCCGGGTGTTGAATGAAGACAGGAGGAGTTAATGACTTCAGGACTCAAGACGGATGACACCTGATTACAGATCATTCGTCAGAAGAGCTGCATGAAGAAAAGGTTGATCTCATCTTGTTGGAAGATTTTGTGATTTGTTTTAAGACAATCATCGCCTCCCTGTCCTCCAGCTTGGGAATCCATCAGTGGAGCGTTCTGTCTGACGGGCGGTGAGGTGGAGGTTCTGGCCACTGAAACGCATGGAGACAGACAAACAGGTGGTGTTTCACTTTCACTCCGGAGAGAAACCCTGTGAGTGGATGTGACTGAGCGCCCAGCAGGCTCACACATCTGGAGGGGCTGAGGGGAGGGGAGGGCGAGTAACGAGCTGAATGGCAAAAACACGGGGAGAGAGAGAGAGAGAGAGAGAGAGAGTGAGATGTGTTTGAGGTGTGATGGATTAGTCGAAAATTAGAACAAGAATTTTGACAGAACTTTGAGGGATGTGCTGCAGGCAAGAAAGTATCCATTAAATGTGGGTACAGGTCAGGACGAAGAGGCGGAGCTAAGCTTTTTTTGTGGGATTTTCCATGTTTCAACAGGTTTTTCAAAGACTTGACCCTAAAATTGCTGAATCACTTTCGGTTAAACGTCGAAAGCTGGGGCACGGAGGACGGAGAGTTCCCGTTAAAGGTTGGTGCCGATCGGGATAAAGGGGCGGAGCTAGGACTTTGTATTTGTTCGTTGTAACTCTTTTGTGGTTAGGTTATTTTCTTTTTAATCATTTTCCTAAAACTTCTGAACTAATTTTCAAAAAACTTTAAAACATGGGGCCCAGGCATGAAAAGGAGCCATAAAGTGTTGGTGTTGATCCAGATAGAGGGGCGGAGCCAGAGATTCATTTTTCTTTTAGTTGTTAGTAGTTTTAGTTATCTTGGTTCTGTTACTTCTCAGTGCTCATCTAGCCTTCACGAGCCCCCGTGACCCCGTCGAGGCTCAACAGCTGTCCTTCCTTAGATCACCGCACACCAGGAACACCCAACAAGACCCGCAGTTCTGGAGCTGCTGTGACCCAGTCGTCCAGCCATCACAACCATTGATGGTCCATTTCTCCTGCTTCCAACATTAACCTATGGACAAAAGTTCACCTGCTGCTGAACATATCCCTCCCACAGTCACTGGTTATAATGTTATGGCTGGTGGTGTATATGCTACAAGTCAAATGAAATGAAGCTGAAATATTTATACATGTATGATGTAGTCCTAAAGTAATTAGTTGCCCTGAAACCTTCTTCAGTTTTTACAGTGCAGCAGAACAAACACAGCCAGACGATGTCATCAATGAACGCCAGGCAAACGTGAAACGCCGGAAATAAACCCTGAACAGATAATGAAATATGACATTTAGTTGTTCGTATCCAGACGAATGAAGGTCGTTCCAGTGATTCTGCGAGATAATCGCCGTCTGTCCGTCAAAGGCGCTTCAGACGCAGCATAAACACACGGACGGAGACACAAACACAGAAATGTCCACAGGACTCTCAGGGCGTGAAAGAGAAGCAGGACGAGGACAGATCTATCTGGAGGCTCCTCTCCGCTGTGAGCTGAACAAACACATAAAAGTCATTAATGTAATAGAGCAGCCAGCCGGGCCCTTGAACTTTATTTTCCCTGCGCCGCCCGGTGAGCGGCGTGCTGGCGAGGAGCGGCGCTTCTCCGTCTGTGTGTGTTGGCGTAAGCATCAGAGGGGGCCGCCGCTACGTTTGTGAAGGGAGGGGTTCGGCTGCACACAGCTGTGCAAATCTCCCCGCCTGATTGTGTGAGCGCACGTCCGTCAAGGCACCTGTACAGAATCTCATGGTACCATCTCAGAGGCCCCCTGAAGAACCCGACACCGGACCGGCTCCAGAGCCGTTCAGCACGACCCAATCGTCCAAGAGCAACAGCGAGGCTCCTGTGGCACGTGCCGGCCGCTCCCCGAGCTCATGACCCAAGATGGAGTTACGGGGCGTAGGGGAGGAACAGCTGCCCCTTTCACCCCCCCCCCGGTCCCAACCCCCGCCTCCGCACTCACCAGCACAGCCTCCCCGGCCCCATCAAAGAGGTAGGGGGACGCCGCCGGACCTCCAGCTCGCTGTTTTCGTCTCGCACAAGTAGCTGGGTGAATTAGTGAACGTGTTTATGACCCATTTTAAAGGTGGGCTTGAAAGAGGAGGGGGGGGGGGGTATTTAGTGAAAATTTGCTAAAAAAAAATCAGTATTTGTGTAAATCGGAGCCACTGTGTAAAATTGGACCGGTGCTGTCGTCCCCGATACCAAGGGTCTGTCCCCGAAAAGCCCCCAATCCCCTCCACTGTACCAGCCACCCGCCTGAATGAACACCTTCAATTAAATGTGAAGTTATTTCCACGTACTCAGAGTAAAAAAAGGCTCCTCAAAGTGAGTAAAGTAACAGAAATATACAAGCGATCTTTCCCAAAATGAGTCCAGTTCTTCCTCACACTGAAGTCCATGATGGTATAAAATGTGACTTTACGGGGATATTGTGATGATTAAACTATAAAAGAATAGAATCACAGGTTTCATAATGAAACCAAGAGTTCAAAGGTCCACTATGCAAATATTCAAACTTCCACTTTGGCCACGCCATGACCACTTCCTGCTCTCTCCCATCGGTTTGGTCATCGGACGATGACATTCATCATTAAGATACTCACAGAACTTCCTGTAACTCTGTTGGCAGAGATAAATATTACACTTCCTGTTACCTCTAGGTGGCGCCGTGGCCCCACTTTCCCGACTTCAGGGTCCAATCTTGTCAGTTTATGGAAATATCTTAAAAGCAAACCTCGATCAATATCATCAAGTGGATATCGACTGACTTTGAGACAAATACGGGCGAATCACCATCCTGGAGGGTTACAGATTTAATTATTCTGCTCCGTACTGTCAAAACTGAGCTGCGTTAAACAGGTGGAAGTGAAACTGTGTGGAAGGCGCTAACGATCACGGTGGACAATTAAATTCCACTTCTGAGCGGCGAGAAGGTGAGGATGATGAGTTCACCATAGTGGAGAGAACTTTTGTACATTTGAATACTCAGCCTTGAAGATATAAACGCGGAGAAACGTCAAATATTGATAATCGTGTTTCTCATTTTTTCACGTTTTCATAATATTATTAGATAAAATATGCAGTTTCACAAAAAGTTAGCGATCTATTGGATTTCATGCCTCGGCGAGGGCAAATGAAGCCATGTTTGAAAACATCTGCATTTATAGTAGGCTAAACATTTACAGAACCCACACAAGAATGAGTCAGGCATGGATCGCAGGAATGCGCTGCTTCTCATCCTCACAGGAATCCCATCTTGGCACGGCTCTTTGTTTCCACGCAAGAATCTCACGGCTCTAGGAGCCAAACACTGTAGGAGGGATGAGCTCACAGACGAGCCCAGAAGGTAATGATGATGATTTACTGTAACCGGTATTTGGACGAAGGCCTGAGCGACTGGATGGTGAAGCTGCCTGGGAATGTTCTATTTCAGTGTCGGCCCTGTTCTGGGAATAGAAACAACTCCAGTCATAACAACGACACGCTCAGAAGATGGCTGATAAGATGCCGATTAGATGAGCTCAGTCTGGGGAATGCGAGTGTGTTCACTGGTGGAGAAGAAGAAGGGAGAGAGGCAGAAGTGGGCAGAGAGAGAGAGAGAGAGAGAGAGAGAGAGAGAGGACAACGTTCGATTATGTAAATCTGAGAGTGAACAAATGAAGAACAAGCGGAGGTGACTAACGTCTGGTGACAGGAGGTGGATGTGTCATGTGGATCTGACGTCAGGGCCCCGGTGCTGTTGGTGTGAGCTTCCTGTTGGAGCGGTTTCCACAGCCTAGGGGAGGGCAGGGGGGGCTTAATTTACCACTTGTTGTTCTGTGAGTGTTTCTGTGAGTGTGGGCTGACGCTCTAAACACGACACTAAAACATTTAAGGTGGCTCGAGTGAATCTGACAATGAAGCAGGTCAGAGGAGGTGAGGTGGTCCAGCATTGGGGCAGGGGGGGCGCTTCTATGACACCAAAAAAGGAAGACCCTTTGTAGGATTCAGAGAATTCGGGCTAACGATACGGACTAAATCAAAAATGACACCGTTTTTGACCAAATACCTCAAACTCATGGGCAAAAATGTAATTTCACAGTAGCAGCAAGAAATAATCTCTCTAATATCCTTCAACAAACTTTTATCTGAGTGTGAGTTGGAGCGTGGATCCATACCACTGCTAAAACCAGAACACGATTTGGGTCATCGCTGGTTTTAGTTATTTCTGATTTTTGCTCCAGCGAAAACTCTTCTTCATTTTTGCATCAGCGTCTTTTCTGTCAATAATGAATATCACATCCTCCACTCACGGGCGGAGCCGGGAGTCGTGCTGGCGTGTTGGGTCGGGTACGTGTCACGACCTGCACCGGACTAACTGCAGCCATATGAGAGAGATAATCAAACGCATTAAAGACGATTATTACAGCAGCCGGTCCTGACCGTGAGTCTTTAACGCTGAGACTCGTCAGAGAGGCGGACTGAAAAGTAGATTTCTCTTTATGAACGTCTGAGTAACCAGAGTTTATTTAAACTCTTCTAATTGTTTCTACAAAACCCAGCTGCCAGACTGCTCACCAGAATCTCAGGTCCAAACACATCTCTGATCTCCAAACACCTCACAGCGGCTCCGTCAGCCGCCCCCCAACCCAGGCCAAGAACCCGGGCTGACCAGAACAGATGGTCGGGTTCTAGCCAAGACATTGAAGTCTTGATTAACTTTTTAAAAATTTCAATCTACTTAAGTCGATCAACTTCTCCCTCCTCCGTCACATTCCTCTAACTCCCAGACATTCCCAGTAGCGAGGCGGCTCTCTGAGTCCCGCCTCCTCTAAACGCTAAAGTCTCGCCAGCAGCTGGAAGACGGAGGAAAATATTGTGGAAAGTTATGATTCAGCCCATAAAACCTCTTTATATGTGAGTATTTTACCGTTCTATGCGTCTGTGAGGAACCGCCATCGTTATCAGTCTCAGGGGCATCAGTCAGACGCGCTCCACCTTAAAGGGGCAGTCCGTATCGCTTTGGGGCATTCTTTGACCACCTGGAATATAATATTCATAATTATGTCAAATCCGTCTTTCTATATTAGCTTACATCTAAAGAGCCACGCAGGTACCGAACCCTCAGAGCCTCCACACGAGCCAAGACGGGCCCTAATGGGCCTCATTAACACCTGCCAAACCGGGCCGGGCCCTGCCCCACGCAGGGCGCCAACAAACAGACGGGTTTGCTTCTAAAGAGGAGGATTGATATTTATAAGCAACACAAGTTTGTTTTCCTGTCTTCCATTATGAAAAAATGAGGCAACGCTAAAAATAATCTGATTGAAGCGAAGAATGAAAAGAACAAAATCACATGTTGAAATGTTTCTAGAGGAATGTAAAAACCTTCAAATGAATTATTCTGACTTCTGTAAAAGGCCAATCAATTATTTTATTTATTTAACTAAACACAATTACATTTAAAAAGCATTAAAGGAACATTTCCCCCAAAACTTTTCTGGATCTTCACAGATTCTCTAGAAACAGTTGAAGCCAGTGGTTGATCAGCTGTGGGCGTCATTGGCGGTCACCGCGGTGACCCGGTGGGTTCTGACAGGTTTGCTCCTTCAGAGACACATTATTCCCTTTTCTTTCCAGAACTGAATTAGCAGAATTTGTTATATTTATTGATGTTAGTAATGAATTAAAGAGAGTAATATATTTCATATAGTAATATATTTCATATAAATGTATATATATACATATATATATATATATATATATGTATATATACATACTTGGGTCCTACCCTTCAATCAGATGTTCCCTTGACACCTACCACCGACCTCAACATTGTCACAGACCTGACTCACTCACTGCAGGAATGTTTGAGGAACAGAACCAGTTGAAGGTGCTGACTGGACCTCCAGATTCTCCAGATTTCAATTTAACCCAGCGTCCGATTGATGTGCACTGGGCTCACCTCACAACTTACAGAACCTAGTGGATCTGTTGGTAATGAGGGGGGTACCAGACACCACGCCACCTTCAGAGGTCTGCTGGACTCCATGCCTCGTCGGGTCAGAGCTGATTCGGCCGCATAGCGGGGACCGGCACATTATCAGGCGGGTGGTTCTAGTGTTATATTAGCCAGAGAGAGAAATAAGGAGGACACACATCGCTCCTCCTCCTCCATCAATAAAAGTCCACTTTCAGCTCATTCTCTTCCTGTTATGTAACGACGCCGCTCCGGCTCCTCCATCACGCACAATTAGGATAAAGACATTACCATAATAGGGTTTGAGGAGGGACACATGTGTGGGAGCTTTGTCCTCCTGCTACCTCCACGACAAGAGCGGGCCGGCGCTGAGCTGGAGAAGAGTGCTGCTCATTTAGAGTGGGGGGCCTTCTTCTCCGGCTGCACTTTCATGCTTTCAGGTCTCATTAGAACCACAAAGAGAGAGCTCAGGGGCCCGCGGACCTCCGGCCCGGGAGATTTCGCCACGCTAAACCACCATAATATGAGGCTTGGTCCCACAAACACACCGGAGGGGGGGCTCTCTGGTTGCCGTGTAATAAGTCCTGGCGTGCTAGCCTTGTAATTGGCCATAATTAAAAGGAGGCAGAAGGAGCCGAGGATCTTCCTCTCGCCTTCAGCTGCCAGCCGGCAGGAAGTAGTAAAGACACGCCGTCTCTTCCTTTACTGGCTGAACCTACGTCTTTTCTCTCCGAGACTCTTTTCTCCCTTTCTTCCTGTCACTCAGCATCTTTGTGCGGAGGATCTTTCGGATCTCAGAGCTCGAGGGGGGGTTGGGCTGAGCCTTACCCTCCTCATCCTCACCCTGCTGGAGGTGTCAGATTCTACCATCGCCGGTTCTGCTGAGTCTGTAATTATTCAGTCTGTTTGTGTGTTTGTTGGTTCCTGCCCGTCAACATGATGACACGACGCAGCATCTTCACTCAGCACAACCATTATTCCAAAGATGCGGGGAATTCTCCAACTGGGTTTTCCACGCTACTTTCTCATTTGGCGTCTTGACCCCCCTCAAAGGTTCTGTCTTCTTCTGCACCCTTCCATTACCTCTAACTGTACCTTCCTCCTTAATTTAATGGCAAGAAGAACTCTACGATTAAAGGATCAGCTAGATCATGTTGCCCGACGTGGAGCACCACCCTCCATCATACTAACGCTCCACCCTGTCACTAAAGCCACTCCTGTGCTGGCTACACATCACAGAATAAAACACCAGTTTGAAGCCCGATTCGGCCCTCAACGGTCGGGGGGGCGCGGCCCGATTCAAGTTTTATCTCAAATGACTATTTGTCCAAGTGAATCTCAAGTGTTTGGGCTGTTTGACTCTCCGATCTTTAGTCGTAAATATCAAAAACATCTCCCTAACTTCTTTCCTGCAGAAGGGGGAGGAGTTATACAGTTTAATGGCCATCGGTAGGAAAGACTTCCAGTAGCGTTCTGGGGGGTCCTCGGTAGTTTCGGTCTGCCCCTGAAGGGGTTCTGATAGGACTGATTAGAGGCGCTGTCCATAATGCTGAGGAGCTTCCTAAGCCTCCTCCTCTCTGACACCTCCACCAACGACTACAGCTCCACCCACAGGTAGAACCAGCTCTCCTAATGAGCTAAATTCTAGATCCACCAAGGCCAAACTTTCCGACACACGTCTGCAGGACGTACAAAAATACTGAACAGCATTTTCAGTATTTTCTCTCGGAAAATGAAGAAATGATGTTATGATCCAGATCCAAACCAGATTGAACGGATCCTGATACCTCTCTGGACTTTTGTGGGAATCCATCCAGTAGTAGCAGCGTAGCGTCTTCCTGCTGATAATGTTGAATTATTAATGCGTTTGAAACATGGAAGCTTAATTCAAAATGCAAACACGACGCTGTTAATCATTAATGACCATTATATCACAAACAAAATGATCATTACTAATTTATAAAGTCCGTTCCTCGCATCTGTGCTGTGGAGCTGCTAACAGGGGCACCATTGTTAACTTAGCGCCGCTCTCCATAGCCCCAAACGGGACAGCTGTCCGCCCGAGCATCGAGCTGAAAGGGAACACCACTGATGGAGGCTGGAGAGGAGCGGCGAGGGAGCGGCGCTGGGCCGGGCGGGGGAGGGCAGGTTGAGTTGCGTGCCAACTTCATAAGCTGACTTTTAAGAGGCCTCGTCTGAACGTTGATAGAAAAGTTTATTTAAAGATGGGGTGGAGAGAAAAGCAAATGTTGCTGCGTTGATGGAACGTCAACGACATCAAGAACATTCAAGCCACAAACTAAGAAGATTATTACAACGTTTCATCTGAACAAATGTAACTGCGTTATCAGACCCTCAGAGGTTTTTATCACCTCAAACTTTCAACCCAAATGAACTTAGCAGACTCTCCTTGTAGTCCATAGATGAAAAAATGGCAGGAGGTCATGCCGGGCCCGGTGGGCCATATTTCCTGAGGCGCCTCCTGTGGTCTCAAAGCCAAAAACACACAGGGTCAGACAGTGGGAGGATTCTGCCGTGACCTCTCACCCCTGCTTAGCGCCCTCTGGGTCCAGAGAGACCATGTCTTCATCCCTGCAGAGGGCAGCACCTGGACCCCCAGACCCATCCGGGTGGGTTTCTACTGTATGTGTGTGTGCTTGAGGGAGGGGGTGCGTCCCTCGGGAATCAGTCACTTAGTTCAGAAACCCGCCCCCTCACTTTCAGAGCTCGCTTCACCGCGCCCTGAAGGTCAACTCTCAGCCCTTCTCGCATCTCTTCCTGCAATTTCACACTCCTTCCCCCACCTCTCCCATCAGAGGTGAACAAGGACCGGTTTCAGAGTGATGTGAGCAACAGAGGTGGGTGTGTGAGGGACAACATCAGAAGATCAGACTCCGCCTCCATCTGCAGACGCGGACGTTCATATCTCATATAAGCTTGGCTTCCATTCAAGGTGAAGAACTTTATGTGATGCTCCTTTGTCTGAGGCTGCAAAGACACCAACCCCAGCTTTAAATGCCCGTCTGAAACAAAGCTGAGCCATCAGCCATAACATTCTAACCACTGAGTTTGAGTGAATGCTATGCTGAGCTCGTTACCATGGCATCTGTCAGTGGGTGGGATTGTGATGGAAAAAAGGGAAACTTGGCGAGCAAAAGCATCTGAGCCATTTTGACAAGAGCTGAATCGTGATGGCTAGAGGACTGGGTCCGATCATCTCCAGAATTGCGAGTCTTGTGGGGCTGGTCTGCGTTGGTTAATAGCTACCAAAGTGGTCAAAGGAAGATCAACTGGTGAAGAGGCGACAGACTCATGAGCGCCCAAGGCTCTTTGATAAGCGTGGGAAAGGAAGACTCGCCACTGTTGTTTGATCATCTTTACTGTTTGTGTCTATGGGGCTAAGACGACGCAGACGGGTCAGAGGGACCATGTTGACGCCTACAGATCCTACAAAGGATATGTCAGCATCAGAAATGAAAGGGGCCGCATTCACCGCGGACAAAAGTGGTTTTCTTTTAGAGCTTTTACTTTGGAACTTCCGCCGACGTCTGTGTGAATTTGCATATTTTCTAAACAATTCTACGTTTGGAGCTGACAGTGTGACCGACTCGCTGTTAAAATCAGCTGGTGCTACTTCTGGAAACGGCGCCCTGTAGATCAGACCTGTACAGTATTAAGCAGGCGTTTCTAATTTCATGGCTGATCAGTGTGTGTGATACTCCCTTTGTTGGGCGGGTGCAAAGACAGCAGCAGTAATTGCACGTCTGAGAGAGAGAGGGCTGTAATTACGTCTCGTGAAGGTGTGGACTGGGAAGGTCTGTGGCCCACAATCAGAAACGGCATGGGATCAGCGCGTAAGAAGAAAACCCGCCTCCTAATCTGCTTAAGAACACTTTAAGCCTGTTGGAAAGAAAAGGGCGTGCGGGTCGCATGTGTGCACCTGGATAATGTGGATTTACACTGGAGATGGCAAATTGCTAACTCCACAAGGAATGCTTTGTCAAAATTATGGCTCTTTGCGATTATGGTGAAAAGTGCTGAGCGGCGTGATACCCATTCAACAAGCAGGCTTTTATGGAGGCGCATACCCCCTCAGCCTCACCCCCTACATGCCCCCCCTTTCAAACACACACAGTAGCCTATGAACAGTACAAGCATGTAAAATGAGCAGGTACCAGTGCCATCATTTACCATTTAGCTTGTTCTTTTTGTTGTTGCATGAGCCCTGAGCGAACCGGTCGATGCTATTGGTACCGCGTCACCTTATACCAGAGCGACGGACCCCCCAGGCCACATACAGGAGTCACATTTGTACGCTGTATGACACTCATGTCCTCGTATCCCCCCTCAATGCAAAAATGCTCCATTGAAGGAGAGTCGGCGTCTGGCCAGCGTGTCTCTGCCGGGCCCATCAACACCACAAGCTATAGAAACACAAGGAGAAACTGGAGGCGCCCGCTGATGCGGCGCGGGTCAGAGGGGGTACGGATAAGGGTTTTATTCCGGAGACGCTGAGAGTGTGTGAAGGTGTTATGGTCGGCGTTATGATCGGGCTGTAAGAGAATCTGCCCTTCAAATGTTATATGTACCTTGGTGTTCGTTGTTGGTTCGTATTTTAGCTTCAGTGGTTTCCATTAAACACCATAGAGGGGCGGGGCTTGGGACAAACATGAAGGCATTAAATATTCAGCCATGGGTCCTAGTCTGTCTTCCATGCAAGGAACTGGAAAGTTCCTTACTCAGCTTATCTTTATCTGTCTTTGCTCCATTACGTCTTTTCCCTCAATTCTTTCTCCACGTATGAAAAAATTGGAAATATTATGGAATCGACCTTCATCAACTAAAGTATTTCATCGATAATATTCAAATTCTATACTCACATAGGCCTCAGTGTGAGGAAGAACTGGATGGATTGTGAAAAATTTTGGCTAGACTAGGGGGAGCTTTTCCTCGAAAAGTTTTTGCGCAATAATTTAATAATCCTGTGGGTCTGAATTAGTTAGATTAGACATTTTTATATATATATTTGTATATTCTGCAAAGTCTCTCTTTGACATTTGTAATACGAGAGGAAACATCTGCAGATCTACAGATGTATAAATTCTCCTGACTGTACCCACTAACCCCATTAGTTCCAGACCATTAACCCAACAGCCTCAGAAACGATGACTTGAAGCCGATGATACACGGAAGATTGATTTAAAGTTGAATATGTTTTGCAGTGCGTACATCCTTAGGGAAGAGGGGGAGTCACATTCTCAGCACTCAGCAGAGGGCCAGAACCGGAGCTATCTTCGTGTGGTTCCGAGGCCTCCTGTTTCTGTCTGGTGCAACTGGATCTGTCAGCCCGGTCCATCAGATAGCCTCCGTGGCCGTGTCCACCTCTATCTACCTGTCAAAGCTGTGCGGCTGTTATCCAGCCAGTGGGCGAGCCCTGGCCCGATCGCCGCCCGCGCCTTATCAGGATAATGAGCTGCATTTAGGTCCATTATGAACTGACCCCGAGGACTCCTTCGCTGCTAAGCAGGGGCCCGGTGCCAGTGATGGACAACTGGAATTTGATAGGGGTCTGGGGTGAGCGGCAAGAGCAGGACTGCAGGGGATAGGAAAGAGTAAGAGGTGCATGTGAAGCCCGGCAGCACCAGGACTTTCATGATTACATAACAGAAAATAACTAGCTGCTCCTCAGGAGGGAAATAACTCCTCCAAGGCCCAACAAGCCCTCAGAACCACATTAAACCTTCATCCAGACTACAATCTTCAAACTCACCCAGACCTTCTCCAACACAAGAATGCTGCGACCCAAACTAATAATCCCCTGTGGTCCAACCAGACCTTTAGTTCTTATCAGCCGGTCAGGCTCAGGTGAGGTACTTCTCTAAATGTGTTGTTCTATCTCATAAACAGAACAAATGTGATTGTCGGTCCAAAGCCATGAAAACAGAACCAAGAGAGTTGTGTCACTGAGAGTTCGGATCAAACCAAGGTCAGATAAAAAGAACATGAAACACACCGATGTGTTTTTTTTTAGTTGGTTCTGATTACTTTGGGAAATGTAAATGTCTGATTTCAAATATTTGCTGTCAGCATTTTTTGCTAATCTTTGAAGGAGCCAAAGGAGTTTCATGAGAATCAGAATCTGAAGAGAGTCGGTGAGTCGAATATGATCCAACACATAAATATTAAATAGATAAATCTTTTTGCTCCTTTGGACATTTCCTCAACAACGGTTGAGGAATTATGGCCCCAAAACGCTGGGAGCTCCCTCCATAGTTGGAATTATACAACCTACCTTTGCCAAACTCAGTCCAGTTCTTCCTCACACTATGCATATGGACATACTGAACATCTTCTACCTCGGTCTATGTGTCCGAGGTAGAAGATGTCTACGGGGACGGAAGAGACTTCAGAGATTATTTCAACGATTCTTGGAGTCTTCCTCGGTAATCAGGGAAGATACAAAGTTAACCCCTCCTCAGGTTCCGGTTCTGGAGTCCTGAGAGCTTCAGTGGGTCCACACAGCATCTTAGCTCTGTATTCTTCTAGACAGAGACCCCAGTTTAGTTGAGGGGGAATCCTTCGCAGATCCTTCGTGTAAACTCAATAACTCAAACTATTTTGGTAAAAACTGGATTTATTTTGGGAAAGGTTAGTTGCATATTTCCGACAGTAGGGGGAGCTTTACCTCCAAATGTTTTTGGGCCATAATTTCTCAATCTTTGGTCCAATTTAGTCCAAATTTGGTGCAGATGAATCGACTTGAGGAGATCTATCTATCCTTTATATATGTTGTATTTTACTTGAAATAGTTAATTATTACTCACTAGAGGGAGCTATTTCTTTTACAAAAAACAGGATCGGACATAACTTCACATTTAATTTGTGGTGTTCAATCAGGGGGATTACTTGTACGATGGAGGGGGATTGGGGGTTTTGGGGTAAATACAGCTTAGTCATTGGGGGAACATATTTCTCAAACTAAACATTCTAGCTTCAGCGATCTTTATGACTTAATTACCCGCCCGTGATAAGTAGTTGTGCTTTGGTCCGCTCCCAAAGCAACAAACCATCATTTCTACGTTCTGGCTGTTTTAGCTTAAATCATCCGGACGTCTCCGCCATTTTATCGACGCCGCTCAAGTTTAGCAAATCGAGAAGAACCAGGATGGGGAACGCTCACTGAAAACGGCCATGACCTCATGACCAGCAGCTGTCCAGGAAGCCTGTACTCAGATGAATGACTTATTGGCCATTAAACGGTTAATGGCTCTCAGTGTCGGTCAGAGAAAGCCGGTGTGATTGCTTCAGGGGAATCCGACTGAATCCCCGAGGCCGACGCCCCCTCTCTTCTCTCCGTGTGGTCGCTATGACTCACAGCTGAATCGGGGACAAACAAGAATTCTAATGCAGCCCTGCTAATAATGGAGCCCATTTATTTGACTTCATGTCAAACACTTTTATGGACATAAAACTATTTATTATTTCTGTGGGGACTTTGTGAATTAATATCCACCTCCTCAACTCCCCATGCGTTGGCCGTCGTCACCACCATCCAGTAAACATTTGGTGTTACCGGAAAACAGGAAACCCTCCTCTTTCCAGGAAGAGCATCGGTTCAAATAGATTTTAAACATAACTCTTTGAATGACGGCGAATAAATCATGGAAAGTATTACGACACCTTGGCACGGTGGGTGGCGCTGTTGCCTCACAGCAAGATGGTACCGGGTTCTGATCCAGCTCTGACGGCGTGGAGTTTCCGTGTTCTCTCCGGCTTCCTCCCACGCTTCAGAGACACGGTGGGTTGGTGACTCTAAAAATGCCCGTAGGTTCTGAATGTGTGTGGGTGAGCTGGGGAGTCATCCAGGGTCAACACTGTCTCTCGCCAAATGTCAGCTGGGATGGGCTCCAGCTCTGCGGCCCTGAGCGGGATAAGCCGGTAAGGATAATGAATCATTGAAATATTTCCATGTGACTAAATGGTTTTTGGTTTTTATTAAGCTGAATGAACTTACTCTGGTGGAGTGAACATAATCTATCAGGGATTGGTTTATTTTGGTGCTTGGATTAGGATTTATTTAATTAAGCTACTTGGATTAGTTCCAACTTAATTAATTGGGGTTGATTCAGA
Source organism: Lophius piscatorius (assembly GCA_009660295.1). Lineage (NCBI taxonomy): Eukaryota > Metazoa > Chordata > Actinopteri > Lophiiformes > Lophiidae > Lophius > Lophius piscatorius. Next base: position 80,746 of record VRLP01002028.1, on the reverse strand, counting down.
GTCACTTGGAGTATTTCCAGTTAATCTTTCCCACTAAACGGAGTTTATCTAACCAAAAACATTTAAAATGGTCCAGCAGCATTCTTTACTGCTGAAATAATCCCTTTAATCGTGTGGAAATCCTTTCCATGATTCCATGACTAACGCAAAAGGAAACTCGTATCAGTTTCTGCTGACTTGATTCAACTGGTCCAAGTTATACCCCGGAAAAGTCCCCTGTACCCTGCGTTTTACAAGTTATCCCCCTGATTGAACTCCTCAAATTAAATGCTGTGTCCACTACTTTTTTGTAAAAAAGTTCTTCCTACTCCGTGAAATATGAACTATTAGAGTAAAACACAATAAATGGAAGATAAATATTTTCAAGTATATCATCAGAACCACATTTGGACTAAACCGGACCACGGTTGGGGAATAAGGCCCAAAAACTGTTGGATATAAAGCTTCACCTAGTGTCAGGAAGGTACAACCGACCGTTCCCAAAATCATTCCAGTTCTTCCTCGCACTACGATCTATGAAGAAATAAAATTTGAAACTGATCCATGAAATAGTTTTCTGAGGTATCGTGTTAACACAAAAGATAATGATTCCATGATAATCATGAGATTTGGGGATATCATTTATTAAGATGTTTATTAAAGATTGACAAACAGATTTGTTTGTTTCATCTAGAAGGACTAAAATGTTTGACAGTGATTCTCTGACTCAAACTAAGTTTGATCCACGGACCTGCAGTACTTCTGGTACTTTTATAAAACACTTTCTAATCTCCTTTATCAACTCCGTCGGGTGATTCAGACGCCGCAGACATTTATGTTTGGGTTTTTTTTGCAGTGATTGGCGAGGAAGAGGTTAAAAGCTTTTACGAAGCAGCAGTTTGGATTGATTGCTGCTTGTTTGTTGGTCGGGGGCCTAATGACTCGACGTGCGTGCAGCATGGTGTGTTTTTTGGCTTTGTCTGCTGGAAAGAGTAATTGTACCAGTTTAAGTGCCCCCGTCTTTTTACGAGCTGCGTTAGTGTTTTCCATCAAGCTACAATTACGGGCTATTCATACTCAGGCAGGCCCTCGTCAGCAAGCGCTGCTCGGCTCTCCCTGGGACCGTCCAGCAGACACATGCCATCCATTGATATGCAGAGCGTATCGTCGTTGTTTTGCAAACATACATGAAGTCTTCAGGAACCGGCTAAAAACCAGCAGGTCCCGTGAAAATACGGCCTTGAAACTCTGAGCTGGAGCAGATCCAGGGTCCGTGCAAAAGGTCCATGTGTGGCTGGTTCCTGAGGTTCTCTGAGATGTAGTTTCAGGTGAGGCCGCCGGTCCCAGATGTACGGGAGGAGGAAATATTTTATTACCTGCAGTGAATAACGTCAGGGCTGCAGAATGCTCGCCTTTAAAAGCAGCCCTGATAGCGAGGAGGTTACGCCACCTACGAAACACGCCTATGATTTACCCACATACTCTACAGACTTTGAGCTGCAGCCACAGTCATGCACTTCTAAACCACACCCTGGTGCTACGTAGTGCTTACATATCAGAAAAGAAACCCATCCCTGCGCTTCTGTCTCTTCTCCCATTACAACCACAGAATGTCAGCCATTCCACCGAGTCCAAATGAGCTTTCCATACCGGGGTGAAAGGGCTGATGGGTAGTTATGGTTAGTCAAATTAAATCCAGCCTTGATATTTTTATTGCTTAGGACCCGAGGCTTTCTGGTTTCTCTCCCGTCATACCGGTTCCACTGACAGCTCCAAACGGACTGAGAGTTTTCAAACTCTTCTCATTCAAACAGTCCGTCGACGCCGATAACTGGAACCCCGACATTGAATGGAATCGGTGTCACGTATTTCACGGATGATCTTCACACTTTATATCCACATAGCGCTTGGCGCGAGGAAGAACTGGAGTGATTTTGAAAGCTGGGTTGTATATTTCCAACACTAGGGGGATTTTCAGGGAATTATTTCTCAACCGTTGGTCTGATTTAATAATGAATTATATAATTATTACTAATCACGTGTCTCTCTTATGTTTTAACCCCCATGAATCGACTTGAGGAAATCTTGTTTTTTTTACTCTAATAGTTCATGTTTTACTCACTAGGGGGAGTTCTTTACAAAGGTTTTCAGACATAACCTCCATTTATTTAATTTAGTCCAAACGTGGTCCATATGAATCGACTCCAGGGGGTCCGTCTCGTAAATGAATGTTTTACTCACTAAGGAGAACTTTTTCTAAAAAAAAAGGTTTTACGGATAGAACTTTAAAAAAAGGTTTTGTTGATCATTTCTATATTTTATAACTACATAAACTTTTTCCTATTTGTTACTAGAGGAAACTTCAAATGTTGTCTTTTCCATTCCATCTCCTCTTTACTCCCCTTCTTCTCCTGCCTGCAGCTCCATCTCCAGCATCCTTCTACCAGCAGATCCACTATCCCTCCTCTTCACGGGTCAGAACCATCTCAGTCTGTCCTCTCTGACTTTGTCTCCAGGACGTCTCACCTGGACTGTCCCTCTGATGTCTCCTTTCTAATCCTGTCCTTCCTCCTCACTCCCAGAGAACATCTGAACATCTTCAGCTCTGCCTCCTGTCTTCTGCTCAGAACCACCGTCTCTAAACCATCCAGCAGAGCTGCTCTCACCTCCATCTTGGAAACCTTTCCCGTCACTCTTCCTCCACCCCTACTCCTCCATCCTCACCTTTCTCTACAGTGGACACCACAGACTCTGTGTAGAAAGCCACTGCAAATATCAGGTCTTCAGTGAAGAAAGAAACTCTGGTTTTCTTCTGGGCATGGCTTGATGAAGTTAAAATAAAGAAGAGCTTCTCTCTGTTCTCTGCTCAGTGTTTACAGTATGTAGGTGAGGTCGAAGGTCAAAGATGAGGGATGGTATAAACTTGGTTTGAGCTGGTTTTCCATCTGGAGTCATGCTGGATTTGTTCACCTGTGCGTGGATCATCACTCAGATGAGGAGCGGGTTCTGGTGGAGATGGCGTGTGGAGCAGCGCTGGCAGCCGTCTACAGCGGACACATCAACCGACTGCAGGATGAAGGTAACGACTCCATCAACCCTCTGTGATCATCACAGAGCTGCCAATCAAAATGGGACCACACCCCTTGAGAACGCTAGTTTTATTCCTTCTGATCCATTCAGAGGTGGACTTCCTCTTCTGTTGGGGATTAATGTTCTCGCTGCATGACCTCACAGACTGATGACCTCACAGAATGATGACCTCACAGACTGATGACCTCACAGACTGATGACTTCATAGACTGATGACCTCACAGACTGATGACTTCATAGACTGATGACCTCAGACTGATGACTTCATAGACTGATGACCTCACAGAGTGATGGATGAGGGGGTGAATAGCACTTTGAGATTTGATCCAAATGTAAAGTGCATTATAAATGAAATGTATTATTATTATTATTATTATTAATAATTTTTCACACTGTTGTGGGTGTTGGTTGAGCGTTTTGTCATAATTTTTAGTTTAATCAGATTGTGTTATGTTAAATTGACTCTGAAGGTCCGACACAGTTCAGTTTGAGTCGCACGGGTATGAAAGAAATCAGGAGGGGGGTCCAATACTTTTTCACAGTGCTGTGTTTCCGTTGTGACGGCCCTTACTTCCTGCTTTGATACTTAGATGTTACAGGTATGTGGTTCCTGACAGACCCCCACAGCTGGAGATGAATACCTTTTATGTTCCATATAAGTGTAATGTTGATCCTGAGTGGACCGGTTCTGTTGCTCCTCCTCTGCAGGTCGTCTCCCGGCTCCTCTTGCTCCTCTGCTGGTGGTGGTCTGCGGCGGCAGCAGCGTGGACATGAAGCAGCTTTCCGCCCTCAAACTCAGACTGCAGTGTGCGGCGGTCGCCATGGCACCCAGCAGTGACCATGATGTGTGAGAGGATTCATGGAATAAAGAAGAATTCAAACAAGAAGTAGATGTCTGAGGTAGAAGAATTTAAGCAGGAAGTAGACATCTGACGTAGAAAAATTCAAACAGGAAGTAGACGTCTGGTTTAGAGGCAGTTGAGTAACAGATTTGTGTGTGCTCCTGTATAGAGACATATATTTGCATTTGTAGAAAATTCTTCATAGATAATAACCCATTTGATATGTTCTGACATGCATAGCTGCTTAAACCCATAATTCAATGACCTGGTTTGACCACATGGTGGCATCAGAGTTCACAGAGATACCTCTGAGTCTGAAGCTCATACCTTGATCTTGATTTTGCAAAAATAAATTGCTGTACATGTGCTTCAAAAAGATATTTTTTGATATCTCTCATATAAATAAAAGCCTTTAAGTATCTTCAGCAACGAGTATGAGAAAATATTATGATATATGCTCAATATCAGATGGAATTTCTCATGATGTGAGACTTAACATATTTTTAACATGCACACGATTTGTGTGGTTTGTCGGAGAAGAGAACCAGCAGAGTTCTGATGCTGTACTGTTTTATGTCACCTAGTCCAGCAGTCGGACCAGAGTGGGTTCTGTGTGGGAGGCTGTAACTATGGAAACAGTTCCACACAGTCCCGCCCTCACCAGGAAGTGTTGCATTTATAAACCTGGTGTTTGTTTTCATCAGAAATTTGTTATAAATATACTCTGATTGCATGAAATATCAGTTTAACGTCTGGGAACAAGATAACAGAAGAGGATGGATGAATGAATGATGGCTGGATGATGGATGGATCGATGTAGTGATGATGGTTGGATGATGGACGATGGAGTGATGATGGTTGGATGGATGATGGTTGGATGGAGCAATGATGGTTGGCTGGATGATGGGTAGATGATGGATGGCGTAATCATTGTAGGTTGGATGGATGGATGATGGATGGAGTAATGATGGTAGGTTGGGTGAATGATGGTTTGACAGATTATGGATGGTTTGATGGATGATGGATTGAATAATGATAGGTTGGATGAATGATGGATGGTCGTTTGGATGATGGTTTGATTGATGATGGACGAAGTAATGATGGTAGGTTGGATGGATGATGGTTTGATGGATGATGGATGGAGTAATGATGGTAGGTTGGGTGGATGATGGATGGAGTAATGATCGATGATGGATGGAGAAATGATGGTAGGCTGGATGGATGATGGTTTAATGGATGATGGATGGCGTAATGATGGTAGGTTGGGTGAATGATGGATGATGGTTTCATGGATGATGGATGGTGCAATGATGGATGGTTTGATGGATGGTTGTATAGATGATGGTTTGATGGATGATGGATGGAGTAGTGATGGTAGGTAGGATGCATGGTTGTATGGATGATGGTTTGATGGATGATGGATGGAGTAGTGATGGTAGGTTGGATGAATGATGGATGATGGAGGGTTGGATGGTTGATGGATGGAGTAATGATGATAGGTTGGATGAATGATAGATGGTTGTATGGATGATGGTTTGATGGATGATGGATGGATGATGGTTGGATGGTTAGACACACAGCAGCAGACAGATGGTGTAAAATAAATCCTTATATGGAAAAACAAATATGCTAAAAAAACAAAATGTATCTTCACAAATGTACTAAATTGAATAATTTCAAAATGAAGTTACATAAACACAAAATCAATTCAAATCTAACCTAACCCTAATTGAAGAGATTTAAAGAGAAGGGAAGTGTGAGAGAACATTGAAAAATAAGAAGAACCTTCTCCATGTGTAGTTCTGTGGAGTCCAGAACCTTAGAACCAGCTTTGGAACCCTTCTCAGACTGATGGACCTCAATCATCTTCAGGAACTTCTGTTGATTTTGACATCATGTGCTGCTGGTGAGAGGTACTTCCTGCCCCTGAAGATGGTCTGTTGGGGTGACGAAGTGGTGGAACAGAGTTTGGGTTAGAACCCTTCAGGTGATGAGATTTCTCTCATCCTGTCACCATGTGAAGCTGAAACATCACAGCTGCTCCACTGAAGAAGACTCTGGAGAACCTTGGCAGGTGTTGATGTGATGAATGCCTGCCGGAGATATATGAATAAGAGAAGAGCTGCATCGCTCAGGTCCTCAGCTGATCTAAAGCCGCTTCAGATGTGTCCTCGTCATCTTCAGCTTCCCATGGTGAGTCTGTAGAAGGAAAAGCAAATCCGTCTCTATGACGACGGGACGGAGCTGCAGCTAAAAATAGACGTTCAGAAGCAAGAGCGAAGACAGACTCTGTTTTTGTATCTGAAATCCCCCTCAGGTGTTCTCTCTTAGTGACATCACTGCCAAGCTCACCTATATCCACCGGAGTCGAGATCAAATACACGTGTCCAGCCATCAGTTTATTTCGTGAGGCCAAAGGTTCTGCAACACTGGTAGTTTGAAGAAGTGTTCACCCCCCCTGAACTTGATGTCTGGATGGTCCACCTTCAGCAGCAACACCTGGAACCAAACCCTATTGATCCATCCAGAGCTCATCATTGTCTCACTGCTGACCTCACGGACTGTTGACCTCATTGACTGATGACCTCACGGACTGTTGACCTCATTGACTGATGACCTCACTGACTGTTGACCTCACTGACCGATGACCTCACTGACTGTTGACCTCACTGACCGATGACCTCACAGACTGACCCACTAAACTTTATTAAATAGGTATTAAACATGTTAAATATTTTTTGCTGATAAGAGAGATCCATCCATCTAATCATCCATTCTAACATCATCAATCCATTTATCCATCTATTTACCATCCATCATTCATCCATCCATCATGCATCCATAATCCATTTATTCATCCATCTATCCATCCATCCATCATCATCCATTCATCTATCTATTCATCCATCTAGCCACTCATCCATCATCCACCCATTCATCATCTATCCATCATCCCTTCATCCGTCATACATCCATTTCTCCGTCTATTCATCCATCCATCATTCAACCATCCATCCTTCCTCCATCCATCCATTCATCCGTTATCTTTCATTTATCTTTGTATCATGAAAAATATCCTGCATTCACATATTCAAACTTGTCATATAATCATAAAATGCTATTTTTTCCAACTTCTGTTGTGACAGCAGTGTACTTCTGTACGACTGTAAATATATTTAAAGCCACGTTGTTCTTTTCAAAACTTTCTTAGAAATATATTAAACATGTTAAATATGTTGTGCTGATCAGAAGGGAGAAAATAGAACAGTTATATGAAGTTTGAAACCACATCTTCGGATTCCTGAGATATTTCTTTATTATTTCACTCTGTTACCCTCTCCTGTCTGCCCAATGGACTCTTCCACTTAGCAAACCCCCCTCCTCTCCGCTCGGTGGTTCAGTCCAAACAGAACATCATGGCGATGGATGGTGAGTACCTGCTTCTCCTCCACAGAACATCCAGCGCCCCCTAACCAATCTTCTAAACCCGTATAGTGGGAATGATGCTGCGGGGAACCGGCGGAAGTAGTTCGCTACTTTATTTTCCCCGCTGTGGGAGGGAGTAAAGGCGGCCGAGAGATCCTGAAGCTGCCGGAATCGGTGCGTCTCAGGCGGCGGTGCTGAGCGGACAGCTCCGCTCTCAGAGCTGGACTCCGGTGGTTCCTCTGAAGGACCAGAGCTGGATCTTCTGTAGTGCTGCTGTTACTTCATGTGATCCAACTTCGGTTGTAGCTCCGCTGTTTGTCTGTACTTCAGAACTTGAATTGAAGGGACCAGACCTGACACAGGTCCAGCACTAAGTCTGGTCGGGTCAGTAAAACTAGAGGATTAATGGAGGTCCGCTAATGTTATCCTGGCTGTTTGTTTGTTTGTTTGTTTAGAGGTCAGAGCTAGAACAATTGATAACAGCCCTCTTAGAAAGAGACTCCTCCCCCTAAAGACTAAATCCTAAAATCAACCAAATTGCTCGTAGAACCGGTTCCAGCTGAACTAGGTCTAACAGACCTGTTGGCTCCCAGGGCTCAACTGGAGCACACTACACCAAAAATCAACAGAAATAGGCCCAGACTCTGCTTCGTGCAGAGCTCCAGGTGTTTGCTGCTCTCTCTGTGCAGGAGCGTCACCATCATCACCTGCAGAGGGGAAATGAATGAGTGAGGTTATGTGGAATGACTGACATGAGTGGAGCAGAGCTGGAGTCAAGCAGACGTCTTCATGGAAGAACCAGGAGAACAGAAAACCTGGAGAACAAGTAGAAGGTCTGGAATTTAATGAGCTTCATTAAAAACACCTTCCTCCAGGCGGGGAGACGCTAAAAACAGTCGCTGCAGTCACAATGGTTGTTTTTATTGACTTGTTTTTATAGTGTGACCTTTGACCTTTGAGGGCTCAGAGCATCATGGGACACATTATTCAATATAGCTAAGTTCTCTGAGAGGTTCCATTCCATGAGCTCCTGTCAGCAGGATCTCATCTCCTCTGATGAAACCCGCTGCACCCACAGGTGCTACGGGTGTGCTTAGTCCCACAGGTTGAACCTTAGGAGGCGGGACTAATAATACTTCCTGTAGATGCTGAACGCTGCCGTTTCTCTGTGGAGGATTTGCAGCTAGAGGGGATTTGGCTGGCCGTCTTCTCAGTGGGACATCATTTGGGACGTCATGAACTTTCTTTGATACGTGAATTTCATGTTTGTCTCCTGCTCAGAGACTTAAACACTTTTTAATAACACGTTTCAGACTTCTTAGATTGAGATTTCTTCAGAGGAGACTTTCGCTCTCTCGTCAACACACCACTGAGCTAATCTGGACCTCCTCTATCCTCCCTGTGATAATAAGATTAGCAGGAGGTGATCCTGACGTCACTTCTTGTCATTCTGACGACAGCGACCTGACGGAGAGCAAATCCTCCCTCTGCCAGTGTCTCAAAGAAACGCAGTCAGAAACGAGTCTCTTAAATCAGTTCTTACTATACTCTATAGATATATTCGTCATAGATCTGTCAGCGCTACTTTATAGTGATAACGGATCAAATGAAAACATGTCCTCTCATCGAGAATAAGAATATAACTGAATTTACCAAAACCAAGAAGTGTCTTCTGTGTGAGTTTTGAGTTATGATTAATTATTATAATTGATATACACTGCTCAAAAAATGAAGGGAACCCTTAAATCACAGACCGGGCCTCCATGAATGAAACATTCCAGACTAAAATCGTTATTGATCCACATTGTATTGTTGGTTAAAAACAAAATTAGGTCAGAACCATCAGTGGAGACCAGAACCATGAACCCAGTTCAAACTGGATTCTTAATCAGGCCCAGAATCACCGTAAAAAACTGAAATCACAGTTTCTGATCCAATTGGAGTGAATTTCATCACAAACACTCATAATGTGTCCCAGAGGTTCTCAGGTGGGTTCAGGACTGGAGAATGTGAGGACCAGTCAATGGCATCAAGACCTTCATTATCAAAGAACTGCCTTCAAACTCTGACCACATGAGGCCAGGCTGTGTCCTGGACCAGGAGGAACCCAGTGTCTACGGCACCAGTGTGAGGTCTGAAAGTTGGTAGGAGGGCTTCATCCTGGTACCTAACAGCAGTCAGGGTACCATTGGCTAATACATGGAGGTCTGTGGGACCCTCCAAGGATCTGCCTCCCCAGACCATCACTGACCCAACACCAAACCAGTCCTGCTAGATGATGTTTAAGATGTCAGGAATATAAAGCTTCCAACTTTGAACCCACTTGGTGACTATACTGTAAATCTGTCACTACGAAGGGATGCTTGTGGGAATTTTCTCTGAGTGAAGAGTCTGAGTCTAAGACAATAAGGAGGATCAGAACATAATGTGGAGGAATGATCAGTCTGTTAAATTTCTTCCACAGATGTTGTGTTTTTGAGTTTTAGCTGCACTAGAGGCTGAACTTCTATCCCCTGAAGTTGGAAGAGATGTTGCTGGTGGGGTTGAAAAGAGCAGCAAGTGTCGTGTTCTGTGTTCTTCCCGCAGGAAAATGCTGTTTCTGAGATTGTGGTGAGTGAAAGAGTGCAGAGAGCTTCCTCCCACACACATCTGCTCCATCGATCTGTTGGACAACAGCTCGCCTTCCAGCTCTTAGTTTAATAGAACAGATGAGGCTTTGCAAAACAATAAGCCAATTTTTCTTGGCTAGAATGATCAAAAATAGCCTAAAGTTGGTGCTAAAACTAGACGGAAATGCTCCAATCTGCTTATTACAAGCAATGAAAGTTCCACTATTTGAATTGCTCTCTAAAAATGAGTACTGAGCCTGAACTATAAATTAAACCTACTTCACTTGTTACAGGTTAAATCTAGGTAAATATTAGCTCAGACAAAGTTATCTTAAAAGTAGATTACATTTCTAATGCAATAAAATCTTTACAAGATTTCATTTCTTTTCAAATAAAAAGACTATTTCCCTGAAAGAAGACGATTTTACCGTCAAGAAATTCCCTTTATTGCGTAGCAGTTTTGTCGTTTAGGGTCTTGAAATCTCTCTGTGGCGGAGCAATTGTTTGAAAATGAACTAAAATCAACATTCAAAACCTGTAATCGACGTGACCCGACTCCTGTTAAATCCATTAACACTTTACCCTTTGTGCCTCGACCCGGTCCCTGTTAACAGCCTACGGTAAAGAGCAGCACAGATGCCATGAGCCCAGATTCTGAGCGAACAAGTAGGTCAGCAGTTGTTGGACATTCAAACTGAAAAAACAGAAGTCAAATGTGAACACTGTTGAGTATGAAGAGTTCACGGCTCAGAAAAGACTGTCGAGACACAAGGTCTATTCTGAAGAGCATAGCACCCCCTTGAACAGCTGTCTAAATGCAAGTGACATATTCAGGGAACAGTTTTATGTCATCTGAGATGCTCCACTGCTCCAGTTGGAAATGTCTACAATATCAGAATTTCTTTTCGTAAAGCACTCCTGTTATGAAGTTGACTGAAAGAATGATAGAACACAAAAATGGCGGCAAGTTGACCAAGGGATGTCACTCGTGCTTGGAGGAATAACAATAAAGAAGAAAGACTTGTTGAGATGTGGGGGTGATACCCCTCATGTTCCCTCTGAAGGATCGGCGCCGTCTTCTTTGTTATGTCCATGAACTTGTCCAAATCTCCTTCTTCTTTTCCTAACAAGACTGCTAACACAACACGGAGTGCAACTGTGGCCGCCATTGACTCGCCTTCTAGTCAGGGTCGCATGACTTGATGTGAACCAACTTCAAACTTATATCAGTTCCAAGGTTTCCAACTCGCTAAAATCAGAATCAATCAGGAAGAAACCAGAGTGCGGCCGACCGTTTTTAAATCAGCAGCGAAAGAATGACCTGATTTGTTTCAGCCGTCTCAGTGGACCAAAGCAGGACGGCACTAATTCAGTCAATAGTCAGTATCTGAATATTATCGTTAAGGCACCAATGGCCGCCTCAGGATCCGCTCCATGGAGATAAACAAACAATAAATGTAGAGTTTGGACTTTATTGTCCACAAGGGGAAATTATTTTCTATAGCACTGTACTGTCAGCTCAAACATCACAACAACAACAACAACAAGATGACCTCAGTTGATTCTGGTCCATTAAGTGGGTTTTACTGTTCAAGGCAGTGATGACCTCCAGGATCAGGCATTTCCCAAATTGAGCCCTGCTGTACCTCAGTGCTCGATACTGGCACCCAGAGGCACGAGGGTGAGTTGGTGGTTGAGTTAGCAATGCCTGCTGTGGCTTTATTTTTCAGTTCTGTGAGATTCTGTGTGGAGAGTCCGATTATCTTGGCATCAGTGTTGGAAAAGCTAGTCTGGCCCAGTTTGTGACAGCTAGCATGTAAAAAAACAGGTGGAGCAGAACGGGAGTATGGACTGTATGATGTTTGGGCCCAGCAGTAGCAGGAGATTGGGGGGCAGATTGATGTTCTGGGGCGCTGAGTTGAGGTGTGGCCAGTGATTTCCATTGTTCTCTGACGTTGAGTTGGAGATGGTTCTCACCCTAACCCACCGGGTTGAAGTGTTAGTGATGGTGGTCCAGAGCAGAGTGGTCGTCCTTCCTTATCGGAGGGTTCAGGCTTGGGTATGGGTTCACCTCATTGTTTACTTGTGGATTTATGGTTTGGAGTCTGGACCAGTCTTTGTGCTTTAAGACTTCCAAGTTATCACCAGCGTCTCTGTTATTTGGGGGGAACATGTGAGAAGACCCACACAAACACACAGAGAACATGCAAACTCTACATAGAGGGAGCAGGATCTTCATTGTTTGCAGGAGCTCCTTCATGGAGCAGAAGAGCTGCTTTCATAGAGCTAAGGCGTTCATTGCCTGTCTGTCTGTCTTGCTTACCAGGTTTGTTGTTGTTTACAAAGTCTTGTGTTGTTGTCTTTACAGGCGGTGAGCGTAACTGTGGAGTACATGAGCTCATCTGCATCAGAAAAGGTAGGCTCTCCTCCTCCACCCACGACGCCCTCCCTTCCTCCATCTTCCCCTCTCCACCCTCCTCATCAGAGGTGACTACTCCCATGTCGTCCCCGCTGTGGTGTTCAACAGAAAGTTTCTAAATTAGATTCACAAGCAGTGCTAGATCTTTAAAGTAAGTAAGGACCGTTCATGGGGCTGCAGTGAACCACAGTAGAAGGTCGCTTGTTGGCGGTTGGCGCCCGGCTCATCAAAGCATTATCGCCACCTTATGAACGGGACTGTGGATCGTGTGTGTGTGTGTCTGAAAGCATTTCCGATTAGATGAGTGGATGCACGTAAACACCGGGTCGGTAAAGGTCACAGGTCACGTTAACACTGGGTCAGTAAACGTCACAGGTCAGGTAAACCCATCTTGTGTCTGATGAATGAGTGAGACCACCCATGTATTGTGGTGAAAACATGGGCGGGGTTTAGTGAGCAGTCAGCTGTCAGTGTTGGCAACCACCAGATTGGTTGGCCTTCTCCAGTTATTCATCCTTCTATTCTACCCTCCTCTCCCTCTCTCGTCTGTCTTAGAGAGAGAGCAGAGCAGCTTTGATGTCCAGTGTGTCTGGACATCAAAGCTGCTCTGCTATGACTCGCATGAAATAAAAAATGGAACCAATATTTACAGCAGCGTTTCTCAACCCTCTTTATTTAGTAGACGATGTAGAAAATATTCAAATACTCTCAAATCAAAAACTGCCAGAGTGACTTATTGGACGTGACGTTAGCAGCGATCCTCCCCAAACATCAACACCTTCTGATTTAAGGTCCCAATGTGTCCGCAAAATACTACAATAAAAGAATAAAAAATACTGTACTGTATAATAATACAGTAATAATACAGTAATAATTAGTCTCTCGTAACTGCTGCTTCCCTGGCCGTTCTAACGAGGCTTGTAAGCTCCTCCTCTCTCTCCCCCTCATGAAATGTCCACACTCAAGATTAAGGTCATCTGGGTACATCCAGGTACTCGTAGTGTTACATGATCAACATGGCGGATCATGTATGGCGGTAAACTATCTGAAACGCACAAAGAGGCTCCAGGCCTCATGGTCAGGGTTTATTTACCGAGTAGAATTGTGACATTAAACAAAAAAGTAAAACTTTCATGTTTGTTTATCTCAGTGTCTCCTGAGGTGCTGGGATTTCTGACAGCCATTGGACTCTTCATCATCCTCATGACCCTCCTCTTCTGGTACCTCAACAACAAGCTGGCACTCGAGAACCAAGGGAGCCTTCAGTGCCTTGATGACTTCAGTAAAAAAGCTGAGCTGCAAGGTGAGCCGGCGTCTACATACCTGCACCGCTGTTCAGAATGTCATTGCACCAGAACCTGACACATCTGCAGCTTCTCACCAAAAGGCTTCAGGGATAAGAAAACGTTCCGGTGCTTCTGGGCATGGATTCTTGTTAAAGCCCTGCTGGAACCAGAGTGAAGCTACAACCGATGCTGCCGAACTTTCATATTTCAATGAAACTGTAAAGAAAACAAAGACCAGGAAACAGAACATATATATATACGTACGTACGTATGTACGTATGTATGTATGTATGTATGTATGTATGTAAATATATGGAGATATTCCTCAGATCAGTTTAATTTAACCTCAACTAAACAGTTCAGCACATTCCTGATTGCATGCAGGGTTTTGTTACAGAACATTTCCAGCCGTGTCCCATTACCCGCTTACTCCTAACCAGTCAACATTAACCCCTATTCAGTAACCAATAACTATTAACCAGTAAACCACTAAAACCTAACCAGTAGTGTGTGACTCCATGCAGACGCGCCGTACTCTGACGCCGACCTCCTTGGCTCGTCGTCAGACAGCGAGGACGATTTGATGGGTCAGTACCAGGAAGCGGTCAGCCGTTCCCAGGGCCTGATGGGCGGAGCCTGTCGTTCCCAGGGTCTGAGGGCCGGAGCCTACAATTCCCAGTGTCTGAGGGGCGGAGCTAAAGCAGCTGCTAACAGCCGACAGGGTGGTTTCAGCTGGGAGACGTTCAGCCCGCCGAGGACAGCTGATTATGACGGCTATAGCAGCGAGGCCTCAGCCCAAAGCGGTAGGTTCTGATCCATCGGAGAGATTTGTACATCTGCCATATCTTTCATTAACAAGAATACCCACAATGCAAAGCTGCACTCAATACACTGCAACACCAACAAACACCCCGATCCCTCCCGACACACACTAACACACACACTAACACAAACTCACACTAACACAGACACCCACCAACACACTCATACACACACACTTACACCAACACAGACACACACCAACACACACAGTAACAGACACACACTAACACAGACACACACTGACAAACACACACACACACTAATACAGAAACACACTAACAAACACACACACACTAACACACACAAACTAACACACACACTAATACAGACACACTAACAAACTAAAACACACTAACACAGACACACACTAACAAACACACACACACTAATACAGACACACACTAACACACACACTAATACAGACACACACTAACACAGTCACACACTAACACACACACAGACACACACATATATGTACAGTGGTACCTCCGTTTACGAGCTTCATCCGTTACGAGACTTTGCTCCCAAACCAATAAACTCGTAAACTGAATGAATTTCCCCGTTCGGATGAATAGAAATCCCATTAGTTTTTGTCCATATCCCAAAAATATTCATATAAAACTAATTTTTCATGTTATTCTATACATGGTAAAAGTAATTTTACCAACAAGTGGCAATGATAAATAATATAAAACATAAATAAACAAAATAAACAAAGACCAATGAACCTGCACTTATCTTTGAGAAGAGTCCTGGCTGGCTCGAGGGAGATGATGGGGAGCTGGAGAGGAGGAGGAGGGTTACTGTTCGGAAGGAGAATGCCCTTCCGTGAGAATATCGGGCAACCGAATCTCAGGGGTTTTCTCTCTTCTGTGAGTGAATGACGCTCACTGAGAGCGAACGCGGGAGAAGCTGACCTGAGATCCATTTGGTCTTCGCTCTAGTCTCGGCCGAACACAGGAAGCCCACACTCACATCTTCCACTTGTTCAAACAGGAAGCTCGTAAACCAAACAAGTTTTTTATGAGCTACAGGTTCTCGCTCGTATCGAGAAAGATCCGTGATATGGATTCCATCGGAATGTCAACTGTACCACTGTAGGGGAAAAAAATTGGACAAATGCTATGGCTCAGTCCAAGATGCCTATAGAGCTGCCCCCCCCCCGGCTCTGCTGACCACCATAGCCTCCTGCTCCTCCTGCCTACAACCTTCTCTGTCCTCTGTGATAAAGAGGACAAAGAAGGTTATCAAAGACATCAAACAGTGGACACCTTACAGCACTGACAGGCTGTGCGGGTGCTTTGAAACAACTGACTGGAATAACTTTTCATCCTCTTCCACTGAATTGAGCGAGCAGGTGGAGACAGTGTCAGCATTCATCTCTTTCTGTGTGGACAACCTCATTCCCACCAAAATAGTCACTATCTTCCCGAACAACAAACTTTGGGTGACTAAAGAACTGAAGGAAATTTTAAATTAAATTAGAATTTTTTCGCTGGCTCGGAAGTTGATAAGAAGGATGTCAACAGAGAGGTCAAACGCGTGATAAAAATTGCCAAGCTGAGATCCAATAACAAAGAGGAGCAGACTTTTGCACAGGGGAATCTTTGCTCAGCTTGGCAGGGACTTAAGAACAGTGCAGCTGTGAACCCGGTCGTCACCATCCGTAAGCCCATCCAGGTTGCACATTGCAGCTTGCAGCTTCTCATCACATCCTAATGACCTTTCCTCACTCAGATCCAACGACTTCATCCATATCAACACAGAGGAGGTGGTGAGAACCCTTAAAAGGACCAAAGTAAGCACAGCTCCAGGACCAGACAACATCTGTGGGCGGACCCTAAGGCTTTGTCCTGAGCAACTGGGAGGTGTGTTCCAGTATTTATTCCAAAGCTCGTTGACCAGCAACACAGTCCCCAAGGTATATGTATACACCTCACAGTGATCCCGATCCCAGAAAAGGGCACCACAAAGTTCCTGAATGACCTCAGACCTGTGGCTCTTACGTCTCTGGTAATGAAGGCTATGGAAAGGATCATTAAAGGTCACCAGGGCAACCGACCCGATGATGGATCCATTCCAGTTCGCATAGCCGGCTGGCAAAGGAGTTGATGATGCCAAAATATTCATTCTGAAAACCATCAACAAGCACCTGCAAACCACCAGTACCACAGCCAGACTCCTGTATGCAGACTTCTCATCCACATTCAACACCATGCAGCCACACATCTTAGCTGAGAAACTCAGCACTCACATCCACCTGGACCACAAGCTCACTCTGTGGATTATAGATTTCCTCACCAACAGGTCACAGAGGGTATCAGGTCACTCTCTGATATCCTCTTCACCTCCACTGGCTCTCGACAAGGCTGTGTCCTCTCTCCTCTTCATCCTCTAACCGACGACTGAAGATCTACACAAGGCTGTGTCCTCTCTCCTCTCTTCATCCTCTACATCGATGACTGCAGGTCTACACAAGGCTGTGTCCTCTCTCCTCTCTTCATCCTCTACATCGATGACTGCAGGTCTACACAAGGCTGTGTCCTCTCTCCTCTTCATCCTCTACACCGATGACTGCAGATCTACACAAGGCTGTGTCCTCTCTCCTCTTCATCCTCTACACCGATGACTGCAGGTCTACACAGCCAAATTGTCACTTGGTAAAATTAGCTGACGACACAGTCCTCCTGTCTCTGCTTTCAGGTAACACACAACATCCCAGCTCCGCTGCAGTTTGAGGAGTGGTGTGAAAAATCCTGTCTTGAGCTGAACGTAAAAAAATCAAGGAGATGATAGTGACCTTCTCCCCCAAGCAGAGAAAGCTGGCGGAGGAAGTCACCACCATCGTAAGACAGTGGAGATTGTGGAGTACAAATACCTGGGAACAATATTCGACAATACTCTGAAATTTTCCTCCAACACTGAAGACATCCTGAAAAAATGCCAGCAGAGACTGTTCCTCCGCAAGAAGCCGAAATCATTCTGGGTCAGCAGAGACACCCTCATCACATTCTATTATTCCTTCATTGAGAGTGCCATAACGTTGTCCTTCGTCTCCTGGTTCCACTCCGTTACCCTGCAGAACAGAAACCGCCTGCTGAACACAGTAAGGATCATCTGGCAGGATTGTACCGGACCCTTCTCATGAAGTGTTCCTTGAGTTTGAGTGGCGGCCCTCAGGACGCAGACTTCGCTGCCCAGGCTGCAGGACTCAGAGGAGAAATACAAGATTGGTCCCCAGGGCTGTCCAGCTCCTGAATGCCCAACCCCCTTGTTCCAGTATCATCCCCCCCCCCCCCCTAAATCATAGACAGTTCATCACCAATGCACTTTACATTTGTATATTTTTAATTGTCAATCTTTCAGCACTTTGACAGACTCTTCATAATGCTTGTCATGAAGCGTCTTCTTAATTTGTCTATATGTTGTCCTGTGAGCTCTTGTATGCGAGTCATTTATGTGTGGGTGCTTGTAGGTATGCTGTTTGGATGTATTGTGCTACTCTATGTGTCTTTTAATAGCCCCTCGGGGACAAATAAAGGGATTTGAATTTAATTGAATAAGAATACGAGACTAATATTATTATACTATTACAAAATCAGTTTTTTATGAAAAAAGGGTCCAATGTGAGTCCACAACCAGTTAAAGTATGTAAAAATATGTTTAATATTGTGATCCTTTCTCTCCCTGGATTTCCTTTCAATCAGCTAACTGCATCCAGCGGATGAGGCGAACACCACCTCTGGATGAGCTGCAGCCTCCGCCTTATCAGGATGAGAACGGCTCTCCCAGGATGTCCTGTACACTGTCGGACCTAGGAGACGCAAAGTGTGATCTCTCCCAAACCAGTGGAAGTCCCCACCTGTCCTTCAACAAATGTCCCAGTGAGGGCAGCGAGGGCCCTGAGACCGAGAGTTACCTCAACAAGGGCTATGAGGAGGACGTCCCCAGTGACAGTACAGCTGTCCTCAGTCCCGAGGTAAATAGAAGTCACAGGTTTGACTGTAGAAGAATATCGGGTTTTTTATTCCACATTGAACATCTCATTGGTTTCTTTAGGACCTGTCAGCCGGAGGATCAGCTGCTCAGCTGCCTAAAGGTTATGAGCCTGATCCAATTGCAAAATATGGCACTCTGGATGTGGTATTTGATTTTGACTCAGACGACCGGCAGATGGCCATCACCATAATGGCAGTGACAGACCTTCCCACCTTAAAACGCACTGGCAACATCTCCTGGCAGGTCCATCTGGTGTTGCTGCCCACCAAGAAGCAAAGGGCAAAGACGGGAATCCAGAGAGGCCCTTGTCCAATCTTTACAGAGACTTTCCGCTTCAGCCACGTGGAGTCAGAGATGATCGGCAATTATGCCATCCGATTCCGCCTTTATAGTATGGGTCGGATGAAGAAGGAGAAGGTGCTTGGAGAGAAGGTGTTCTACCTCACAAAGCTAAACCTTCAGGGCAAAATGTCTGTGCCGGTCATACTAGACCCCTGCTGTGCTCTTCTGGTAAGTAGGACAGCAACGGTTGGCGCTCATAATTCCTCACTCCTTGCTGCTCTATGTTGACAGATCTTTGGTGTGAGGAGATAACAGTTCAGGATATAAAGCTCTTGTTCTATCAGCCAGTTCTTTCTGATGGCCTTGTTGCTTTAACGTGGTTTGATACTGGCTTCATTTCACATAAGGTTGTGGAAGATTATGTGGACAGGACGCACTGGGTTGGGGTTGGGCTTAGTTGCTGCCTTGTTCTGGATTGATGGGAAATGGACGTTGAGATGTTGAAGAGGTTTGGTGAAGCATCAGCAGTAATGATGCTGTTGAGAGACACATTTAGAAAAGCCTGCTTGGCCTGCTGCTGTTTAGTACTATCATACTGAACCCATTAACATCTAAGGTTAGGGTTGGTGATCACACCAGCGTGATATTAAATGACGGGATCTTTCATTGTTAGTTTCTTGCTGGGAAGGAAGTTCCGTCTGTCTGCTATCAAAGATCCCTGGTTTTAACTGAAGCTGAGAACTTCCAGTGGTTCATCTTCCATGCATCTGTGAGAAAGGAGAGCTAGTGGTGCTGCAAGTCTGAGGGTGAGAACCAACCAGCAGACAGATGGACCTGTTCTAGAAGGACTGAAAGTCCTCTACACCCACTGAGATGTTTGCTTCACAGACCAGTCGGCAGCTCTCTGAATGTTTGCCAACAATTCCAGGGAGCCGAGTCCCAGGTCAGCCTCTCCGACATGACATGCAGTGACAGCGCTTCATCATTCCAGTCCGTCAGTCACATGTCCACCCCAGAGATCCTGGTGGGCTTGGTCTACAACGCCCCGACGGGCCGCCTATCTGTAGAGGTCATCAAAGGCATCCACTTCAAGAACCTGGCTGCCAACAAACCACCCAGTAAGTCCTCTCAATATCTGCTCTTAGTCCTTTAAACAGTTGCTCATAGTTCCTCAAAATAATCTGATCCTATTTCTCTGAACATCTCATCCTAGTCCCGCTAGACATCTGATCTTAGTCCTCCATCACATCTGACCCTAATCTCTCTAAACATTTAATCCTAGTCTTCTATAACATATAATCCTAGTCCTCTAAAACCATCCTAGTCTTCTAAAACATCTGATCCGAGTCTTAAAACAAATCTGATCCTAGTCTTCTAAAACATTTGGTCCTAGTCTTCTTAAATACGGATCATAGTCCTCTAAGCATCTGATCCTAGTCCTCTGGACATCTGCTCCTAGTCTTCTAACACATCTGATCTTAATCCCTTTAAACGTCTGATCCTAGTCTTCTAAACGGCCGTTGTTAGTCTTCTAAAACATCTGATCCTAGACTTAAAACAAATCTGATCCTTGTCCTTTAAAGCATCTGACCCTAGTCTTCTTAAATACGGATCATAGTCCTCTAAGTATCTGATCCTAATCACCTGAACATCTGCTCCTAGTCTTCTAACACATCTGATCCTAGTCTTCTAAAACATCTGATCGAAGTTTTTTTATAACATATAATCTTAGTCCTCTAACATATCTGATCCTAGTCCTCCATCACATCTGTTCTTAGTCCTCGAAACATCTGCTCATAGTCTTCTATAACATCTGATCCTAATCCTCTGCCTCCTTTTGAACTTTGACCTGTGTTGTTTGATCTCTGACCTCGTTTCTCTTTACTCACACCTTCGATGTTTGCACCTTTCTGACGTCTCCGTCTGTTGTTTCTCTTCCTGCTGTCCATCCCTCGTTTGTCAGACGGACTTTTCTGTTGCCTCAAACATTTAATAGGCGGCCAGGTTTATATAATCCGAGGTGAGTGTCTCAAACCTTTACTCTATTTAAACGGTGGTCAGGTTAAATAGAGAGGTGAGTGTCTATCGCTGTACGTCAGCCATCGATGCTATCTTCATGGATGCAGCAAACCGACAAACATAACTCCTGGATCGATTAGTTCTTCTTCTCTCAACCTTTTATTTTACAGAAATGTTTGAATAATGGGCGCTTAGATGAGATGATCAATGCCTCTGTCATATCTGCACTAGACGGTGAAGCTCTAGCTCGATAGCATCCATGGTTGGGGGGCGTGAAGGCGGAGGAAGTGGAGCCACAGTTTCCTGAAGCAGGTGGTTTTAGTGTTTGAAGAATGCTGGTCGGAGATTTCCGCCGTTGCTCCGTCACAAAAGTTTTCAGATTTGGAACATTGATCCATGAAGATAGCTTCCTGTTATAGACCTCATCACCTGGTCGTGCATGAAGCTGCTGAAAATCTCCGCTCGTCTTGTCTCATGTTTTCACTCTGTGGCCGCCAGCTTTACTCAGACGCTTCTGTGTCTGTCTGCCTGTCTGTCGGTCATTAGCAGGTTTTGAATAGCAGACCCTGGTAAAAAACATTTTTGTGCAAAATTCTTATGACGGCCTTCATCGACTTTGTGTCATACAAAGTAGGAAGAACGGCGTGAGATTCAGAGAGATTTCAACTTTTTTCACTTCAAACAGATGTGTCTGATGAGTCAATCACCCATCAATCATCTGTCAATCATCCGCCAACCATCAGTCAATCATCCATCAATCATTCGTCAAACATCTGTCAACCATCCTTCAATCATCCGCCAATCATCCGTCAATTTTCTACTCACATCTTCAGTCCTCCTCGGCTCCTTCAGGTGAAGGTAGAAAAGAAATCAAGGTCTGTGTTGGCGGCGATGGAAGGCAGCTGGCGCTCCACAGTATAAAAGACACTGCGCTTCGTTCCTTCTCCCTCCTCCACTGGCGCATAATACAGAACATTCTTAGGGGCCGTGGTTGTAGATGAGGGGCGAAGCTCTCAGAGATCCCTTATGACCGCCGCTCTTATCCCTTTTACGTTCCCTCTATCGTGAGTCTGCATGAAAACAAGACTGAATGAGGAAACAGTGAACAGAACCAGAACAGTGGTTCCCTCCACCACTAAACGCATATGATTGATGGAGAATATTGTGTTATTTTGGAGTATGAACTAATTAAACCCAGAGGGAGCTGGATGGAAGTCCAAGCGGGCGGATATGTAATGGAAGAAGAAGAAGAGAAACAGTAAAACCACTGCTGGTGTCATCTTATTTCCTTCTTCTTGATTCATCGCTGAAGCTTGGCATCGTTCTCTTCCCCAATGTCAACATGATCATTGTCAGAATATTGTAGAACTTTACACGAGGCACTGGGTCAAAGCTTTTGAATGAAGCCATTCATAGCATCTCCTCCTAAATAGAGTACTGTGAAAAATTATTGGACCCCTTCCAGTTTTCTTTTTCTTTTTTACTTTATCTAAATTGTGACGGATCTTGAAAAAAATTATTTATTTTATTGAATAAGGCAAAAAGTTTATCCAAACGTTTAATCACCAGTGTGAAAAACGATTCAAATCCCTGACCTGAACATCTATAATTTCCTCCTTCATCAGAAACATCTGGAGTTAAACCCTCCTGATAGCTGGAGGTCTGTCTTTGACATCACTGGAGGAATCTTGGCCCACTCTTCTCTCCAGAACTTCTTCAATGCAGAAACACTGGAGGGTTAGTGAGCAGGAACGGATCTTCTCAGGTTACCACAGCATCTCAGTTGGGTTTCATGTCTACCACAGCATCTCAGTGGGGTTCAGGTCTAGACTCTGACTAAGAGACATTCAAAGGT
Source organism: Lophius piscatorius (assembly GCA_009660295.1). Taxonomy (NCBI): domain Eukaryota; kingdom Metazoa; phylum Chordata; class Actinopteri; order Lophiiformes; family Lophiidae; genus Lophius; species Lophius piscatorius. Next base: position 58,118 of record VRLP01002028.1, on the reverse strand, counting down.
GGACCTTCTCTTCTGCTGGCCTGACAGGAATACACAGACTGATGACCTCACAGACAAATGACCTGGGAAGACCGCACAGACTGATGACCTCACAGACTGATGACATCACAGACTTATGAATCACAGACTGATGACCTCCCAGACTGTTGACCTCACACTTCTGTGAAGGTTCTCTTTTCTTCCAGGTATTCTCCATATGTAGATGTTGTGTCTCACTGTGGATCTTGGGAGTCCCTAAAACCGTTTGGTTGGTTGTGTACATGTGAATTCATTGCAGCAGTCTGGTTAATGCCCTAATATGAATTTAACATTTGACAGTGCTTTTTGAAAAAGACAGATTTACACTGAAGTACTTTCATGCTCCAAAAAAAAAAAAAAAAGCTGGGAAGCTTTTTGAACCCTTCCCCTTCCCCTCAGAGACTGATAGACCTCAATCACCACCCTCCATTGTCTGCTACTGGTGAGATCATAGGGCCATCGTCCTACGTCTAAAGATGGTCTTCTGACGTGCCAGCTCTTCATTCAGTTTGGTAGGTTTTACAATTTAGTATCTGGGGGGGGGGGGGGGGGGGGCGGAGCCTCTTTCACTCAGACCTAGCTGCTGTTGGAAAACCTTTTAAGTTCAACAAATAATATAATTTTAACTTGTATGCTGTGTTTACTCTTTTTTTTTTAATGACTTAGAAGAACTACGAGTCTTAGATCCACACAGAACTGGAAGGAACCAGGAGGAGTTTGTGGGCTCTCTGGCGGCTCTGTTTGTGACCCGTGTTTTGGATGAGCTTAAGTGTGTTAAGTCACGACAGCGACTGAGAATGATAGTGAGTCCTGGTGGCTCCTGATGAGGAGCAGACGGATTGATCACGAGCTTGCTGCCGTCCGCCGTTATCCTCTCCCGTAGGTCTGAGAAGCAGTGGTTGCCTAGCAACAGGACTTAATGCTCCTCGCACACCCGTTTGAGTTGTCACTGTGCTACCAGGAGCAGCTGCGCTTCATGTTTGATCAGGAGAAAAATGCTCTTCTGGATGAAGTGCAGAAACGTTATTAGGAGAACACAAGCTTTGATGGAGAAGCTTGTCGTTCTTTGATGCGGCAGGTGTGGAGGAACATAAGGGTTTTGCACAAATTATCTGGTATGATTCTTGCTTGTAGTGTCACACCTTATTTCTTAAAAGTACTGTAAATATTGGAACATTGCTATCTGCACATTTATATTGATTTCAAATGATTGATATGTCCTCCTCACCTATTTCCTTCTCAGATACGTACGTTAAGCTGACCTTACTGAACTCCATTGGCCACGAGATGTCTAAATGTAAGACGTCCATCTGTCGCGGTCAACCCAACCCCACCTACAAAGAGACATTTGTCTTCCATGTCGCTCTTTTCCAGCTGTCGGACGTCACGCTCATCCTCTCGGTCTACAACAAGCGCAGCATGAAGCGCAAGGAGATGATTGGTTGGATTTCCCTGGGCCTCAACAGTTCTGGTGAGGAGGAGCTGACCCACTGGACCCAGATGAAAGAGTCTAAAGGACAGCAAGTTTGCCGCTGGCACAGTTTGTTGGAGTCCTTATAGAAAGTGAAGGAAGTGCTCGAGAGTAACGGCACACAGCTTACCAGAGGGACTGAACCATGGATAAGCTGGGATAGAGGAATGTGACGTCCGGGGAACAGGGGATGATGGCGGTGAAGAACAAACATGTGGCTATTCCCAGTTCAACCGTCACCGCTTATAAAATCCCTCACAGCCACTGGTTATTCCCGACTCTTTACTGGGATGTCATCTTTAGAGGTTTCTGTGTTAAACACTCACTGGTTCCGAATGTTGAAATAACTCAACACATTATCAACATTTGTGGACTCACATTCTCGTATTTTCTCCAAAGAGTAGATGTTTACTCCAGTGGTTGTACGAGGCATCCTACTAAGGTGTATTACGTGAGGCCGTGTGTGTTCTGGTTGCAAATGGTACCATTGTAGGTGCCGTCAGCGGCACAATGTGGATCAAATTTTATCCCTCCTGTCAGACGCGCCTGACAGGAGGGCGCGTCTGTCCTCCTGTCCACATCAGTGGATGTTCCATACGTAGATGGAACATCCACTGATGTTCCATCTACGTATGAATGTTGATGCATCCACTTCAAAGGTTTCCATCAGTGCCCACAAACTCCACGCGTCCTTTACGTAGACGAAGATTCCTCCACAAGATGGCAGTGAAACGTCAAACATTCTGACAAAAAAAAACAGTGACGTGGCAATGGGTGTGTCCTAGTAGAAAAAAGGACTACATGGCGGTGTCCTATGAGACCCTCGATTACATTCCGACATTTTCTACTTTCTTCTTCATTTCTTGTTGTCATTACAGGAATGTTGATGTTTGTCTTCTTCCTTGAATTACCTGCTAAATTCTACTAGCTGCTTATTCTTCAGATTGCCGCTAACATGAGAGAATACGTAACGCTGGGTTCAGACTCAATGATTATGACCAGACTTTCACATAATGTGGTTTTTGCCGACAGATTCCTTTTGTTCGGCCATAATTTAGAGGCAACGAAGGACGATGGGGTCTTGAAGCATTACATAATCAAGGAAAAATGATCTATTGTCTGGGACATTCCACAATAACAGGAGGAAAAGTCTAGTATTTAGAATTTCTTTCAAATCACCTCGCCAATCCCAAGTTTACCAGTAGAATGACGAACATGGCGGTGAGGAGACTCGTGGACGTCACAGGTGCTAGGTGGAATTGGAAGAAGAAAGGCTTGGTGAAATATGGCAACAACAGCCCCGAAGTTCACTTTGAAGGACAGTCCACAGCGTCCTCTTCCTGACGCCCAGGAACAAGATTACCAGCATCACACAAAATGCTTCAAGAGGCAGGATTGACCTGCTTCTTCATCAACGTCCCAGGACTTCCAAGAATTCTTGGGGTCAAACCTGAAGTGTTGCGCGTTTCTGAACAAGAAGAGACAAGAATTCATGGCAGAGTGAGTCTAATCTGACGTTCCACTGTGGTCTGGAAAGACCACCGTGAAACACAGAAGCACTGTGCTGTCTGAACGCACCGTAACAGAAAGATCATTTGCAACATTAGCTTGACATAAAAGTTAGTTGGACTTCAATACCTAATATCTGTGAAAATGTTGTTTTCTGAAGGGAGTTGGCAACACAACTTCAATCTCCAACTTAACTCTAACATCTATCCAATGTTCAAGCCTGACGCCCAGTCAGCAATATCTGTACAATGTCGTCGTACAATGTCATCATCCTGTTCACATCTTGGACAGGATGTGTCAAAGTTCCCTTAGAATGGTGAGGCGCAGTAAAGGTGTAGCAGTCCTGTCTTGAACAGGATGTGCAGCGGGGGCTTGAAATTGTCCTGATGTCAGATGTTGAAGCTGAACCATGTGACCAAAGGGGGCTACTACCCTGCCCATCATCAACCACGTCTTCCCCATTGATTCTGTCCTCTCCATTCATTCTTCCAATGAATGGTTGTCCATGTCAGTGTCGCGGCGAACGGCATGTGGCGTGAGACTGGGTACATCCTGAAAAATTCACCAGCACATCACGCCGTCGCTAGATGGAGGCAAACAACCATTCACCCTCACATTTGCAGCCACAGTCAGTTTTAGTGTCACAGATTTCCCTGTGTCGCATGTTTTGAGTCTGGAGGAAACACAGGCAGTCAAGGAGATGACACGCAGAATCCACCCAGGAGGCCCGGTAGTTAGAGTTGAACAAGGTACCGGCTGAACCCTGTTCGAGCAGTACGACACCACGCCGCTGGCGATGCTCACCCGATGAGCTTCAATCCCAAAATTCACTGGGAAGTCCAAGTGTGTCTGCCGCAGGACCCACTGCCGTTTGGAGGGATGCTCAGATGTATTCTGAAGGTCTAGGGCGAGGAGACTAGTATGGATTTGATTCCAGACAGGTTATGTAGACGTTATTGTGAGATATGAGCTGAAGCACTTCTCAGTCGACACCGCCAATGCCTAACATCTCTGTGAACCTCAAGAAAGGAATGGGATCCTCTCTGACACTGAAGTCCGGCCAATGAAATGTAAGACATGGAAACTTGAGGTGACTGGCAGCGATCCATACCTGGAGCTGAGGTCAAGTTCAGTAGTGATGTCACTGTGTCATATATAATACCAGAGGTGGTGGTTTGATCTTGAGTTTACACCCACTATTCAAAAGCCACACAGAGTATAAAAGACATTTATCTCTGGACTGAGAGCAGCGCTGCAGCCTTATAGCACCAGGTGAGAAATGTTACACGCTTGTACCAGCTAACAGTGCTAATGGTGCTAACGGTACTATGGCTGCATGGACATGCCCCTTGCCTTGTGCTTGCCATTTATTCCACCCTTAGAGCACACAGACCTGAATCCATCATGACAGGAAGCAGAGCAGCGATCCTCCTCCCTGACGGAGGTTCCGACTCTGAGAGGTGTCTCTCCAAACAAACCGTTTGAAACGTTTGATCTCTTAGCTGTGGACACTTCCTCTCATTTACACACAACAGCAAATCACAAACTCTTTACTGTGTGAATATGTTTGTGTGAATGTGTGTGCGCGTGAGTGTGTGTGTGTGTGAGTCAGGATGTGTGTGTGTGAGTGTGAGTTAGTGTGTGTCTGTGAGTGAGAGTGTGTTTAGGCTACGGTACAAATATGGCAGCACAACACAACCGACCCGTTCTAAGCTAACATTAAACCCATCCACCAGAGGGTCACATAGTTTTCTTCTAATGCTGGTCCAAACCCGGATAAAAGGGGAGAGTCACGTCAGGAAGGGCATCCGATTTGGATCTATGCCAAATCAATCCGTAGAGCACAAACCTGATTTCTATTCCGGATCAGTTCGTGTTCAGGTTAACAAATACCGTCACCGGTTCTGTTACAGGTTATCGACGGTAACAATGAATGGAGACTGATTCCATGCAGCGCCGTCTGGCTAATCTTTCCTGTGTTCCACTAAGGAGCTTTTTAAATTAGACATTAATGCTTTGCTGTATTTGTTTTGCTTTTCTCTGGTTGAACTAGTGATTTTTATGTATTTTGAGTTTGGACCCTTCCTATGCTCATCGATGCCTTACGACCTGTCGGTCAGCGGACCCTCTGTCATCGCGTCTTAACGCTCCTCTGAGCTCCGTCTGATAAATTTATATGATATTCATTTATATGTGATGATATTATTGTTTAAAGAAAAGGGAAAATGTTTTTGTGTCAGTATTTTTCTTGTTTTCCAATTCATTACATCTTCGTGCGTTTTAACGTTCTATCGCCTGCCCTGGTGTCAGTTTGACCCGGCTCACGTGGTTCTGCCGCTGCTGTTTCCTGCATCAGCATAACAGCACCAACAGGCGGAGCTCATCCTTCATTGACTGCTTTCACGGCCTGCTGGAGCCTCTGAGGCCAAAGCTATGAGAATTCTCCGAGCGCCAGAGTGATGGAAAGCAGATTTGTTGCGGTGGCGGCGGCGAGCGGCTGACGTTAACAATGGAGACTCGTGTGAAGCTGCTTCTGCCCTGGAGGTAAAAGAAGAACTGCAGAACATACGGAAAGATCCAAAGTCAACAGCTGCTTGAAATGATCGAAGCAGCATTAATTATCACATTTGCTCCACTTTTATTGGCCTAAAGTTCTGCTTTGTGTGACGCCGGCGCCCACCCCAGTCTTCCTCTGACCCTTTCAGATTTTGGTGAAGAAGAGAGGAAGGGTTATGCTAGATGATAGATGTGAGGTTTTTAAAGCCGACTGTTCTCCTGCACATTCCTCAGCTGCAGACAGAACAAAGCTCTGAGGGGGAGCGGAGCTGGAAAATAGGATTCAGTGGCTGCGGCTGAATCAAAGGGGAAATGCATGACAGATATGGGGGGGGGGGGGGTGATGTGACCAACAGAGAGGGGGGCAACCCCCCTCTCTGTTGGTCACATCCCTGCAGAGCAGATCTCCACCAAAAAAAAGTGTTAGGATGCCTTTGTGTGCCGTAGGAAAATAGATAACTACCAACTATCAGAATTAAATGGTTTAAGAACCGATCCAAACATCTGCACATGTTCTGATCCAGATGTTCCATTAGTTGTAAATATTCTACCGATTAGATGAACCGATGGTTTCAGTTTCTCAGATATGTGAAATATTTTAAATTGATCATATTTGGTTTTTCAGCTGATGGTGACAAAACAATTTTTTCCACAAATGAAACTTTTTTTCTCGTAAGTACTTTAAATCACATTTCCCCCTGCAGAAACAGCATGCATTGTTAAGCCAAAACATTATAACCACAAACCTGTGTAGTAAGAATAGTACTGATTACCTGGTTACCATGGTTACCTGTCAGTGGGTGGGATATATTATCTGGACAGCCCATCTTGTCTGATGTTCCCAGCCTTTAGTGGTTATCAGCAAATAAAGTGGTTTTAGGAAGAGAACTAGTAAACGGGTGACAGGGTCACTGACAGTGATGGGGAATTAACAAGTTAATGTTGTTTCTGATAGAGCAGCGTCAGAACACACAGTGACATCACAGTGACACCACAGCATCTGTTTGTGGGGCTGCGTAGCCATGACCTCTGTCCACGACTGAAAGCTCCTAAAATGGACCCGTCAGCATCAGAACTCGACCACGGAGCTATGGAAGAAAGGTGGTCTGGTCTGATGGATCGGGTTTTCTTCTATATTGTGTTGACAGATGGGTGGAAAGATGGTAGAAGGATGCATTATGGGAAGAAGACAAGGGAGGTAGTGTAATGCTTTGGACAATGTTCTGCTGGGAAGCCTTGGGTCCTACCATCATGTAGATCTGACCCGTAGCTCCTACCTAAACAATTAGTGGATGGAGTAGGTTGTGATGTGGGTGGTTGTGGCTCGGTAACATTGCCAGTTGTCCTGCCATCATCAATCAAACATGCAACTTAAAGCTGCTTACTTGCGCTGAAAACAAAAAGTAGTCCACATGTAGTGGAGTATTTAGTTTTAGTACTTTTACGGATTACTTCATCCTCCGCTGCTGAAGCCACTGTCGGAATCCTCAACCCGGAGAGCGATGAACTTTACGAGCTTCCCTGAACGCCTCAGCAGTCGTTACCGGAGGGGACGGAGCTGCGGCTCTGCTGCCGTTGTTTTCTCAGCCGCTCATTCACGTTTGTCAGCCGGACCGACGACAGCTGCCCCGGTACCGGAACCCCCGCCCTTGACTGGATTATCAGAGAACCGGCACGATCCACGTACTGCCTCCTGTTTTCTCTGATAAGAAGCAAAAACATCGGCGTCCGTTGATATTTATAGGTTTACGTATTTATATATTTATTATCTATATTTACCGCGGAGAGATTATTATCCGTCGTACAGTCGCTGATTAAATTGGGCGGATGTGAAACTAACAGTTTCTGAGGAAATGAGAAGTCGAGTTTCAATCATTGGTTAAACTTATTTTCCTTTAACGGTCCACGGATCTCAGTGTGGAGCCAAGGACATCAAAGCCATTCAAGACAGGTAAGCCACTGATGTCCAGATATTTCCCTGATAGGGTTAGGGTTACATATATATACATACATACATACATATACACATATATACATACATATATACATATATATTTGTAAGTATGTATGTATATATTTGTGTATATGTGTATGTATATATATGTATTTGTGTATATATATATGTGTATATATATGTGTGTATATATATATATATGTATGTATATATATATATATGTATATATATATATGTATATATATGTGTATATATGTATGTATATATATGTATTTGTGTATATATATATATGTATATATATATTTGTGTATATATACATATATGTATTTGTGTATATATACATATATGTATATATGTATGTATATATGTATGTGTATATATATGTGTATATATTTATATATGTGTATGTATGTATGTATGTATATATGTATATATATATGTATGTATATGTGTATATATGTATATGTATGTATATATGTATATATATACATACATATACATAATAGCATTTTTAAATTACTATTCATTTAGCCCAGGTCCAAACAATTAAAGAAACATCATTTTTATTTTAAATTTTAAATTTCTTTACTTGTGTAGTAAAATTACAAAAAAAATATCGGCATCAAAATATATTCAAAATAAAAATGTTATTATTAAAACTCCTGGTTATTTATTTGGCCCAGAAACAGAGCAGAAGAGGTTAACTAACATAAGAAGCACCAAAACGTATCTATAAAGTAGTATAGTAAAGTATAACTCAAGTAAAAGTACTCATGTGATTTTTATTATTATTATTTAGGATTGTTTGAAGTGAACAAAGGTTGAGAGTAAAACCAACAGATGCAGATTAGCTCTCGTTCTTTTCGCTAATCATGTCTAAATATTCAAGCTTTTAACATCCAAATAGACTTAATGTGAAAGTACTCATTATTTACAATACCACATGAGGCCGGGCCTTGTTCTGGTCCAGGAGGAACCCAGCGTCCACTGCACCAGTGTGAAATCTGACGGCGGGTTTGAGGGTTCCATCCTGGTACCAACCAGCAGTCAGGTACCGCTGGCTAACCCCTGGAGGTCTGTGGAACCCTTAAAGGGACCAACTGGTCCACCTGAATGGGCTGCAGGTACCACATCATGGTACCAGTAGTGACAGTAGTGACACCAGCATAATGCAGAACTAGAGAAGAATCAGTCAGGAAGGATGAGGAGAGAGAGCTGGTCTTTGGCCACCACATGCAGAACCAGAACCTTTCTGGGGGTTGTCCTGCTGTTGCCCCTCCTGTCCACTTGGTGGTGCTTCCATCAGAACCAAAGCAGCTGAAACTGATCCACAGTCTCCACTGCTTCCTGACTCGACCGGTCCAGAACCAAGAAATTTAACTGAGTTTTGGTCGGACTGATGATTCAGGGTTCCCCTTCATTTATTCAGCTGCGTATGACAAAAGTAGAACAGTAATATTGTTCATAATAAAGTAAGACTTTGAATATTGAGATTATGACGGCTTTAACAATTATTTCTAAACATTTGAGCCAAATGAACAAATGTTAATAAATGATTCATCATTCTGAGTCTTTAGATTTAAAGCCTGGATGGATGGAGCCGGTTTGAAGAAGGTTCCTCTAACGATAAAGTAGGATCATCAAATCTGGTCATGGATTGATGACTATCACCTATGAGGCCCCGCCCCCACACAAAACACAAGCTGACATCATCAGCCACCTTCCTCCACCCATCCAGCTTCACGTCGTTGGACCTGGTGTCAGCGGGACCGATGGGTTCATTAACGCGCCGTCGGCCAAACAGATGATTAGCAGAAATTAAAAGCAGGAAATAAATCTGCTCCACCTTCTCCGTCTCTTCCTGCCTAGAGTATCATCTCTTTATCTAAAGCACGTTTAAAAGAGCAGTACGTAATATTCAGCCTTTAGAGGCACGTCACTCGGTTCTGGTTCCGCCTCAGTCCATGATTACAACCGACAAAAACAAAGCAGGAGTTTCCTTTGATTCTGGTTGGTGACAGGGTGAGATGGAAACAAATACTGTTTGTATTGTTCCTGGAGGGGTGGGGCTTATATATGAGTGATACAAATAATCCCGGGTACCGTTCACACGAATAGAATGGAGAGCAGTGTGAAAGCAGCAGAACCGCCATGATACATACATGAAGAACTTCGACCAGAGCTAAAGCAAGCGGCTGCAGTCGGAAACCATCGGACCGAGAAACTGGAGGCGGAGCTCTGACTCGTTCTAACAGTTCAACGGGAGATGAATTGAGTTTGGGTCGGATGTGAATTTATGTTATTGTTAATATTGATTCATAAACTTTTATCTGAGTGTCGTCAGGATAAGAGCCATGTTTTATAAATATCTGCATCTAAGGCTCGTACAAAAACAACTGGATTGGACCCAAGTGCAGCCCTGAGGCACTCCACAGGTCAAAGGTACCAACGGAGAAGAATATGGATTCACTTCAGCTCCTCTGGCCGCCAACAATATCCACAGAACCCGTGTTTCCCTCAGAGGGAAAATACGGAGGAAAATCCAGCTCAAATGAAACTAACAGAACCAGAGCAGAACACACAGCTCAGATTAAACCTAAAGAAACCACGCAAGAAGAATATCCAGTTCTGATGAAAGTCAGCTGGACCAGAGAAAGAGGTTCGGTAAGAACAGGAAGCTCTCTGGCGCTGAAGGGTTGAGGCTTCTTGGCATTTAACCTTGCAAAGTGGCACCAGAGTACTGTTCGGGGACGGCTGCAGAACTTTCAACCCCCCATCTTCATCAAAAGCCCTCGCTGAGATTCTCCTCTTCCATCACGGCGTCGTCAATCATCTCCGGCTCGCAGCAAACTCTTTAGCTCATTACGGATCGGAACCCGTAGGTAGCCCAGAACCTGCCTCGCCATTCATCTGCCTCAGTGGGACTCAGACTTACATCTGGAGCAGCATTTCAAAATAAGGCTCTCAGCAGACAGAGATGCATTTTTAGAGAATGCCTTTGATGCCAGGCTTCAAAATAAGAGCACTGAAAGGGTGCTGTTGCAAATCACTTCAGGCTTCAAAATAAGAGCACTGTTAGCATCGTGTGAGTCGTTAGCATCGTGTGAGTTGTGAGTATCACGTGAGTCGTGGGGAGAGATGTTCAGACTGCATTGTTCGTGGGTGGTAGGTGATGGCGAAGACCTCCAACTCTGTTTATATAGGGCCGCTTCACCTCAAAGTAGTGTCCCTTGTCCTTGAGAACAGGTGGACTGATGAATCCTGTCTGGATGAGAAGACTCTCCTGTGCTGGGCCATGCTCTGGTTCTGTCTACGGATCAGTGCCTCCTCACTGCATTGAACTGCATGAACCACATTGCTCTGATTGTGTCTGGCTGTCTTGTTTTTGGGCTGAACCGCTTTGCTGTCTGAGGGTGTTTCAGGATTTGAAATGTGTTGGGATTTTATGTTTGGAAAAAACATCTTAAATAGCTTGTCAAAACCTGACAAGTATTGCTGTAGATTTCGGGAAGCTGCTCTGTCGGTTTTTTCATTTTTTTTTTTTTTTCTCCACCCCTCCGGCTCAGAGAGCTGTCAACTGCGACCGCTGTTGAAAGGATCTCAGCGAGAGCGGGGGGGAGGGGGGGAGAGGGATGGAAGACTTGGTAAAGACGGGAAGAGGGGGGTGTTAAGATGGAGGTCCTGCACAGGGCAGGGGGAGTGATGGCATGCTTGGTTCTTTGTCCGGGAGTAAATGTAGCAGCAACGGCAGAGAGGAGGTGGCGGAGGGGAAACAGCCCCTCAGGGCTTAAGCTGCTAATTAACCGTAGCACCAGTGCTCAGTAACGGGGACATAATTGTCCATAGTTGGTGGTCCGTGGTGGGGGGGACACACAGCAAGGGATCTCTCTCATATTCATGTGGTTTGCAGCTGACATGATCAAATGTGGTTGATCCATGCTGTGACCAAAACTGGAGAGGCTGCAGACAGTCAGAGAGAAGAAAAGCACCCGTCTTTCATGCTCCCTGCAGTCCGTTAACGTCAGACTATTCTGCCACCTGTACTTTATTAGTCATACTTTTTGTCATGTCACTCGTCTTGTTGGCCTCAAGGTTTTTTTTGGGAAAAGTGGCATTATGCAGAAAAAGGCTGTGATTGGTGAAGCAGGGGTTTTGGGAGTGCTTGATGTGCTTTGCATCATAGCATTGAATGGGCGAAGTTTGGTTATATTCATTTAATTCAAAATGGATGGTGACTGATTTTCAAACGTCATATGCTGTGCAGCCCAGTAGTTTTCTAGTCTGAGGAAACATTACTTCAAAAATGTATCAGTGAAAAGTCCAAACAAAGGCAGGCGACTATCAGAGTTGCAGGAAACAAACAGGTTATCCATTATGGACTATTATGGACCCCTGATATCATTAAGGAGAATTCTCTTGCCTTTTTATTTATTCATTTATAAAAGGGCAGTGCATATTAATGAACATAAACATATAAATACGCAAGATTATAGCCAGAGCCAATTTCCAAATTGTACCTCCTCAGACCACTTTGGTAGGTTCTTACTACTGCAGACCAGGAACCCCTGACCGCACCTGCAGTTCTGGAGATGTTCTGACTCGGTCCTCTACATATCACAATCTGGTCCTTGTCAAAGTGTCTCAGATCCTCCCACTGGTCAACTTTTCCTGCTTCCAACATCATCTTCAGGGCAAAATGTTGACCTGCTGACTGTATATATACCAGCCACTGAATGGTAACCAGATAATATATCCCACCCAGTGACTGGTAACCATGGCGACTAGGTAATATATCCCACCCACTGACTGGTAACCGTGGTAACCAGATAATACATCCCAACTACTGACTGGTAACCAGGTAATAAAGCAGTTCCTGTGAAAACGTGATGATGACATTTCTCTCTGCATTTCTACTCATTTGGTGTTAATGATAATCACAGACTTCTCACACAAAAGGGTTAGGGTTAACCCTAACCCTTCCAAATGTAAAGTGCATTATAAATTAAATGTATTATTATTATTATTATTATTATTATTACAAAAGAGGGACAAAAGAGATCTGAAACAGCTGGCGTTAAGCTCGATCAAAAGAACGATCCAGTTTATCTCCTAGGATTCAGACAATCGGACTCTCAGAGCGTCACATTAGGGTTCTGATCCACACTGGTTAAAGCTCAGCAGGAGGGAAGTACCTCTCAGCGCCTTGCATTTGTGTATTTGATATCTTTGCTGCCGTGCGTCGGACACGCTGGTTCTGAGCGCTTCTGCTTTGCTTTCTGCATTTCTGCGTGCTGTTGACACCGACCCAACCCATCCCTGCAGACACCTCGGTGTAAAACTACTCGATTACTTCTCTACCGACAGCAGGTGGAGCCGTCTTTCCATCTGCGTCCTGCTTGTTTCAGCAGAGGCTCATGATTCTTCAGCGTCCTCCATTGTTGTGGTTCAGCTCCCTCAAAAGCTGCTTCCTCCTCCATACCGCAACGGGTTAGGGTATGGAGGAGTAACATTTCTGCAGCGCTTATGGAAATGCATGAAAGGGAAAAAAAAACTTTTGAATGTGAGGAGACAGTGTCGCAGTGAATCAAGTAAGACACAACAACTGTCAACTGACATGAGAAATTCCAAAAAGCTGAAGTGAAAAGTAAAAAAACAACCGCTCTGTCCGTGTGTCACAATGTTTCGTAGCCTCACAGCCCACCGCTGAAAACCGACTCTGTCTGTACTGCTTTTTATGTTCTCGGCCTCCTGTGTGACTCATTCTGCCACCCAGAGGTTACATCGAAGTCAACCTGAAGGAAGCAGCGACGGATGTTGCCACAGAAAACGTATTTAAGTATTGATGTAGGTAGATGGAGTATAATTGACTGGAGATGTAATAATTAATATGTGACGTCCTAAATCTCAGTCCGGTCTACTTCAGCAGCCTGTCTGTAAAACCTAGAACCAAACTTTCCGTCACAATTAGAGCATGCTGAGGCGATAGGCATATTAACTGGTTCCTTCAAAGAGCCCATTCTCACATCTCAGGCACATTCCACCCGTCAACAGTTTACGCACATTATGGTCTGGCCACATCAGCACAAACGGAATTTTTCACGTCGTGGTTGCATCCGTGTCATCAGACTCCCAGTTCTGATGACAGAACTGGGAGTCTGTCATCAGACAGACTCCCAGTTCTGTCTGATGACAGAACTGGGATCAGACAGACAGCGGTTGAGTTTGACTCAACCGCTGATGAGTCAAACTCATCAGCGGTTTGACTCATAATCACAGTTTGCATCCTGTCTTCTTTCAGAGCAGAAACAGAGCGAGAGATGACCCTAGTTTTGCCCATGAATCCTTTTTTGGACCCAGAGGCAGACCTGCCACCCTCCATGAATCAGCCCATATGGGAGTCAGAGCGCTGCACAAAGACCTGCCTGTCGAAAGCTGTCCCACAATGCACCTCTGGAGAGCAATGTACACAAGGTTGGTCATTAATCCATGCATTTAAACCCGATTTGTTCTCACCTACTAACCTCATTTAAAGACCTACAGCAAATCTAACGGGCCTGTAGTAGTGATTCAAAACCGTCAGTATTATATCAGTATTCATCAGTCCTGGTCCCGGTCCTGGTCCCTCCCACAGACCCTCCAGTCTTCCTGGCAGTGTGAACTTTGAAAATGTACTTTACAGGATTTGACTGAAACATGTGGCGCTGCTGTCGGCAATGTTTGGACTCCTGTTTGAAAGTCAGACGGCCACTTCCTGCCGCCTCCAAACATATTTAAGAGTGTAAATACATAATTAAGGTAACAGTTATAATAGATACAGTCATGAAAAACCATATTCACCCTATAAATATAAATATGAAATAATATATAATAGAAATATAAGTACACGTTTATAAGGTGGTTTGGGATTTTCAGATTTACTGTATTACTTATGAACCTTTACTTATTTATTTTTCAAATAAATATATTTTAAATAATGTGTTGATGTCAAATCTAAATGTTAAACATAAATGTTTTATTAAAGTCTAAATGTTAAATCTATATTTAGATCCATAATGTAAATGAGAAATATGAATTTGTACAAATGGGTCTATTTTATTGGCTGTCAATCACACGTACACATTTTTGTGTTAAAAATTGAATTAAGATTTTGTTTTGAGCTTAGTTTTACATCAGGTATAACATTCAACATTTAGATTTAATATTGAGGTTTAGTTCAGTAATAAGACTTTTTTTTTAAATGTAGGTTTAACATGTAAAGAATTACATTAAACGTGTGTTTAACATTAGAATATATATTTAATATTTAGATTCAAGTTTCATATTTTGTTTAATACAAATTTTAGAAGAATGAAATCATAAAGTTCATAAATATTGTGAAACATTTAACAGTCACTGTTTTTAGGTTCTTGTGTCAACATGTTGTTTTATCGAAGATTGAATTGAATCAAATGAAGCTCCAACATTTTTAATGGAGGAAAAGTCATTTGGATTCATTGGAATCGTCCGCTGCCTCTGTCGATGCTGAGCTCCTCGTACGGTCGTATCATAAAGCTGTTTCCTTACGCCTGCAGTAACGTCCTGCAGGAAAGTTCCCGACCACATCTCCGTGTCGAGGATCGCGTACTTCAAGAGAAAGTTTGTGGATGATGACGATGAGCCTCCCCTCAGTTTCAGGACGTACTGTCAGACCGTGAGTAACCGCCGCCTTTATTGTCATGAGCGTTCCTGTGTCTGTGCTGTGTCTAAAATGAATATTCAATCAATATTAACTCTCAAATGCAAGTTTAATCAATAATGTTCTTCATATCATATAACTTTTATCCAGACCGGCTTCAGCGTGGCTGAGGCCCAGAGGACTGATGGGTAAAGTTCACCTGCGGGGTCAACATGACCCTCTGGATGAAAGGAAACAATCTGGGAGGGAATAAAATCCTTCAGGTTTCAGGGATTAAAAGTCCAAGCCATTGTTGCATCGTAAAAAAAAAGGGCGGGGCACAATTGTGAGCCTCTTCTCGCTGTTTAGGGTTAGGGTTTGCATTTTGATTTGCATGAATACCTTATCCAAAAGAAATACATGTTACCGTTCTCCACTCTTACACAGGATAGGTCCCTTAAAAACTGCTGGCTTGTGGGAAAGTTACTGAAGGTGAATCTTTGTCTTACTGAACGGGTTACATGGACCTAACGGAATCATGTCCTTCAGGTTGCACCGGTTCTGGAGGAGAGAGCCCACGTGATGCGCCTCTCCCTGGAGAAGATGAGATTTATTGAGGACCCTGAGGCCTTCCTCCGTCGCTCCGTCCTTGTGAACAACCTCCTTCGACGTCTCAGAACTGAGATCCTGCTTCAGAGCGCTGACTGGTGCTTCCCGCCAAACCCCGCATTCAACCCCGGCCCCTGCATCCCCCCGCCCAGCACTGACCCCACTCACCAGGCAATCCATGGAACTGTTCCTACCCGCCTCTGTTTGACACCCCAAATGGGACCACCCTTCCGTAAGCGCTTACGACTGTTGCGTGGACAAGGCGATCTGCGCCCTGACTGTGCCCAAACATGCTGCTGCATCTACGCCGCCGCCGGACACTACCTCCACCTCCCCTTCTCCGTGTACGAGACAGCGCTCTCGACCTGCCCCGCCCCGTCACACTCATCTTCACTCTTTCACCTCGCTAGTCACAGTAAGCTAGGTTTGACAGTGGCCATCGATGACGAGGATGATGATGTTGAGGAGGAAGAAGATGAAGACAAGGAAGAGGATGATGAGGAAGAGGATGATGAAGGAAGACACGCCGGACCTTCCAATGATCTTGGTAAGGACAAGTCCAACCAGAAAAGTAGGACTATGACCTTACGGGGTCATGCATGTCCAACGAGAGAGGGGGACACCTGCATGGCAGATAAGATAGGAGAAGAAGAGGAGGAGGAGGAGCAAGAACAGGTAGTGAGACCTGCTCCGTGGGACACTAAAAGCACAGAACGGCAGCTCTACAAGGTCAGCTTCTGGCCCCGCAGGGCTCAAAGACAGTAGCCATGACTCAATGATGACATCATAGAAGGGCATTTCTCCTCATAGCAGAAGAAGGTGTAAGCTGTCTTCACACAGCGATGCCAAGTCGGCTTTACTTTAGCGGTCTAAAGTTGTCCAGAGTGGACCATGGACCCACTGCATTCAGTGCTGGTGCTGGTGTCGTGGTCAGACCATTCATGGCCGTCAGAAACACACTATTGAAAGTTCTTTGTTGGGAATTTAATCCCAAAGTGGAAGTAAAACCTGCTGTTGCCCTGTCTCTAAGACCATTTTCACGCCGCAAAGGATGGAACCGGGGGTCTCCATTGGGCCTTTAAATTGTTGCAGTGGTCTTGTTTCTGGACCTTAAACTGACCTCTGAGGAGAAGGCTGGTGGATTGTAGGAGTGTGTGTGCTTCTGTGTAAATATGTACGCGTGTCTGTAAGGTTGGATGTAGCCTTTTAAAACTTGCTCTTTTTTTTGTCTTTAAACCTGAGTTGGACCTCACGATTTTGGCCGGTTGATTCGACGCCGTCTCAGGCAAAGGCTAGCGACTGCGTATTATTAAAGAACAATTATAAAGTTTGGAAATGTGGAATCCTGATTTTTCAAGTGCCTTAGTGTTTTTGTGGATATATGGACGGTTTCCTGTGTGTTCATTGATCTGGCAGTGACTGGACTCGGGTCATAGAGAATTCATGCAGGGACTCCTTCTCTATTAAAGAGTCAGTTTCTCCTCATTCAATCTGCATATTTGCTAGTTTTATGTGAGAATGCCCAGACTTCTGCAGAACCTTCACTGACAGAGTCAAAGCCTTGAGATGCTTCGTCAGTCACGTAAGAAACACTGCGACGACATCGAACGCGACGCAGATTCTTCTTGTAGCGTGATGCATCCAAAGTCAACGCAAAGCAGCGAGTAGAGACTGATTAGCAGTGGTTGACGTGAATAAACGTGATGCATATGAAGCAAATTCGTGTTTTTGGCAGCATTCCCTCTAAAGTCAGGTGAGCTGAAGCTGTGATGAGATGGTGGTTGAGGTTCTCTCGGCATCACTCAACCCTCCAGCGGAGATTCACCGCATGAATGTCACGACGCTGCTTTACTCCCGTCAGTTTAAGCTTTTCCATTCAAACAAACAATTTGTGACCCTGTGATGAAAACGTTGCGTTGCACAACCCATTGATAGAGAAGTCTGACTTGGAGGCAGGACTAACTCCTGATGAGAACTCAAAAAGTCATGTGTTTGAACAAAGTCGAATTGTTTAATTATAAAGGGACGTATAAATATTTCATTATAGACATCAATGTCGATTTAAATAGGCCGTAGAGGCCACATCTTGTGTATGTTTAGGAGCTCGTCAGTCTTGATGGGGAGACGTTTAGTTCTAACATGTTGCTATGTCTCATCCGATGCAACTGAAGATTCGGATCCCAAGGTTGTTAAAAACTGGAAAGATTCTATCAGTGAGTAATGTTTTGTTTCCTGCCATCAACTTTAAGGTGAAAGAATCGGTTGGACTCGGTTTAACAGGTCAAAATTATTACTGTCCTTCTCCTTATTTTCTTATCAATCCTGTTTTGGCTTGTAGGATTAGCAACATGCTAATCCTCCGACACTAAATCCTGGTCCCAGCTGGCCTGGACCCACCGGACCTGATCAATACCAGCCCTGGTCAACCACACCATCACTTCAGTAGACCATCTTCAGAAGCAGGAAATAGGCTCCTAGGTCTTACCAGTAGCACACTATGCCAACATCAACAAAAAATTCCAGAAGGTGATTGAGATCCATCAGTCTGGGAAGGGTTCCACAGCTGTTTCTCAGGTTATGGGACTCCACAGATCCACAGCGAGACACAAGGGTCAGCAACCTCCCATGATGCCATTTTAGCTCAGTGTCTTTGGAATAGTGGAGCTGTGACCTCTTACCTTTATTGAGGTGAGAGAGGCCGGCAGGTCCTTGGATGTCCTCTCTGGAGGACCCTAACCCTCTTTTGTGACCTTCTGAATGAACCTCCTCCGTGCTCTTGGAGGATTTCTGGAAGGTACTCCACGTCTGTGAAGGTTCACTATTGTTCCAGGTCTTCTCCCCATGTAGATGATGTGTCTCTCTGTGGAGTCCAAGAACCTTAGAACCCTTCCCACACGGATGGATGGTGTTATCAGGTCTTGGTGGGTCTAGACCAGCTGGAACCGGTATTTTATGCAGTTAGATGGTTTTCAGGATTTAGTTTCTCATGGGGAAAATACTTTTTCATGCCGGTGAAATAAGTCTCTGAGAACATTTGTTTTTAAATGAAATAATTATTTCTAACCTGTTCTTTCTTTCTTTGTTTACGATCCGACAGTTTAGTGTGAGACAGAAAATAAAAGTTCAGAGGAGCCTGAACTTTGTCACAACGAGAAGCAGCCTGTTTCATTTCTCTCACTGACTCAACCGTTAGTGGTCAGTGTTTTAATAGCAGTTAAAAGGAGACGAGCGATGTTAGTATCCGAGACAGGAAGACGTGTTGCATTCAAAAACAAAAGAGCGGCGCTGCTTTATTTCATGTGATGTTGTCAGCCAAACATCAGTAAAAGAAATGTTGATCAAAAAAAACTCTGCCTTCTCCTCTGCTGACTTGGATCCAGAAGTCAACAGTGGCAGTGTGTGTGAGACGGCAAGAGAGGACATCGTCATCACACCGACCAATCAGAGCCTGTTTTTAAAGACGATTGATGATTTCTAATAGAGAGTAGCTAAATATAAGGGTCTAGGAGACAGGTTCTTGTAGAGACGGGTTCTAGGAGACGGGTTCTCTTAGGGATGGGGTCTAGGCTGGAGGTTGTGAATTTTTGTCTCGAATAAGTTGAATTCTTTCGTTTAAGAAGCATATGATGTTGCTACTGACGGTTCTAGGATAACGAGGCTCAAGCTCTGACTCTCAGTCAGCCTGGCTACAGAGCTGAACAGAACCTTGAGATTGCTCTGATGTTCTATCAGTGAAGAATAATAAGCTGCTGTGTGAAGTTATCAACTCTGTGATGTCATCAACTTTTTGAAGTCATCAACTCTTTGGTATGTCATCGTTGCTTTCATGGATCAGAGAGCTTCTCCATCAACGTTGGGACGGACGCCGTCTCTCCTAATCAGACCATTTTTTCCCCAGAGTGTTACAATATTCCAGCAGACCAACGGCTAAATGATGATTTCAGCGCCGGTCGGATAGGAAGGGGTCCAGAGAAAATGACGGAGTTCAACAGATTTTTGACAAAGGGTTAGTGGGTTATAAACTGATACTATTTTAAACTACTTTAATCTTCTCTTTTCATTTTGTCAGTAATTCTAACATTAACATGACGTTAGTATTTTCAACATTTCTACATAATTTTTTTTATCAAACATGTTTTTTTTTTACAACGATTATAACGAATTATGCCAAATAAATATTGTAATGTAATTTTTTTTAAGGGTTAGGGTTAAGACTTTTTCTTTCTCTTTCTCTCTCTCTCTCTCTCACACACCCACACACACTCTTTTCTCTCTCACAAACACACACACACATACACACACACACACTCTTTTTCTCTCTCACACACACACACACACACACACACACACACACACACACAGATGGTGCCGAGGAGTCGTCATCTGTTCATTTGTCAACAAGAACTTTGGCAGCTCTCTGTTGCCATGGCAACTGTCTGTTGCTGACGACTGTTTTTGCATCACAAGGTCCTCAAATTGGCTCGAAAGCCTCATTCCCAATACACAAACACACACACACACACACACACACAAACCCACCTCCGTCTGTCTAAGCTTCAAACATGTTGTTAGGATTCTCCTCTTTTCTCCCCTTTCTTCTGCTGTCTTCACAATTCCTTCACTTCATTCCTCCCAAATACACAGACAGATGGACGGATGAATGGATAATAGATGGATGGATAAAGGACGGCTGGATAATGGATGGGTGAATGGATGATAGATGGTTTGATGGATAATGGATGAATGGATGATTGTTAGATGGATGGATGAATGTATGATGGATGTATGATAGATGGATGGATAAAGGACGGATGGATAATGGATGGATGATAGATGGAAGGATGGATGGATGGACGATTGATGGATGGATGGACGATGGATGGATGAATGATGGATGGAGAATGTATGGATGGATGATATATTGATGGATGAATAATGGATGAATGGATGGTTGTTAGATGGATGGATGAATGTAAGATGGATGGATTGATAAATGGATAAAAGTTGGATGGATAATGGACGGATGGATAATGGATGGGCGAATGGATGATGGATGGATTGATGTTAGGTGGATGAATGTGTGATGGATGGGTGAATGGATGGATGAATGCATGGATGAATGGATGATAGAAGGATGGATGGAGAATGGATGGACTGATGATGGATGGATAATGAATGGATGGCTGGATGGGCGAATGGATGAATGGAGAGGTGAATGGATGGATGGATGAATGAATTGATGGTAATGGATGAATAAATTGATGGATAATGAATGGACAGATGATGGATGTAGAATGGATGGATGAGTGGATGAATGAATGGATGAGTGGATGGATGAATAGCTAGATAATGGATGGCGAATGAATGGATGGATAATGAATGGATGAAAGAATAAACGGATGGCTGGATAGCTGGATAATGAGCGGATGAATAAATTGAAGGATAATTAATGGATGGATGAATGAATGGATGAATAAGTGGATGGATGGATGGATGGATGGAACCTGCTATATTTTATAGGTTTTCTAGAACTCTGTTGGAGGCCCGTCAGAACCCGCTGCTTCACCAGCCTTAATATCCCCTACAGCACCACATGGGTCCGGTTTAGGCGGGTCTACATGTCGTGGGACCCTATGTATACAGGAAACCCCCGGCGGAGGTTGGTGGTCCATGAATGCTCTCCTTTACTTGCTGGTTCAGAGGGGTCGTTCCATTTGTTTAAATGTCTATACATTTTAGTGTTTTTGTTGGTTTTATTTAGAAGTGATTTGATTATACTTGTTCCGTTTCCATTGCAGTCATTTTCTACTTTATTCTTATTATTTAATTCTACAGAGTCCCAAAAATCTAAAAACAACACCAGCAAAAAAACGTTTGTGTTTCTGAAGTAAACTTCCACCTTCAGCAGCAACACCTGGATTTGGACCCTCCTGACAGCTGGAGATCAGTCTTTGACATCACTGTCAAAGAACCAGTAGATTGAGTTGGTGAGGAGCCATTAAGCCTGCCGGATCTTTCTGCTGTTGTTTATGAGGCTGATCAGAACAGTCGGGTTCTCCACCTTCATAGTCCGCTACTCTCTGCAACCTCAGGGGAAGAGGAATAAAAGAGAAGTGGAAGTCAATCACAGTTTTGTTCCTTCCCTTCACACCCGTCCTGTTTCTTCTACGAACATCTGGAAACCATCATCTGGCAGCTGGAAGCTTTTTGATGCAGTGAGACGCTGTCGGACTTTCCTCTGAGATTCTTCCCTCACCACCTCCTGGGCCTCTTTCCACCCTCACTTAGTGTCAGCTCGTTAAATGTCCTCTTCACTTCTCTGTTGACGTTTTTGTTGGCAGAGATGTAAAATGTTGAATACGGTTCCCCTTTTGCCATAAATGTTTTAGCCATAACATTATAACCACCTGCCTAATACTGCATAGGTCCCTGTTTTGCAGTCAAAACAGCTCTGACCCATGGATACCTGGACTTCAGCATATCTCTGAAGGGGTGCTCTGATCAGCCATAACATGATAACCACCATGGAGGAGTGCTGATCCAAACAATCACGATCTGGAAAAGAGTTGTGGAAGCGAGGTTAAGGTAAGAGGACACAATCTGAGCAGCAGAATGGATCAGAACAAGAAATAGCTCTACAGATGAGATGTTTGCTTTGAGAGTGCTGATGGAGAAGTATAGAGAAGGTCAGAAGGAGCTGATGGAGAACTAAGGAAAAGATCAGAAGGAGTTGCATTGTACCTATATGGATTGGAGTCATTTAAGATTTCCAACCCAACAGCTCTTGGCAGTAGGCCGTCCACCCTGAGTCTTGGATCTGCTGGATGTTTCAGCCAATTAAGAGTTTTTTCTCTCCTCTGTCTCTATCTTCTTCTCATGGATGAATTTGTTGGGTCTCTGTAGGATAATGAATAGAAGAAGATATAGTTAATTCTAGAACTGCTCTTTTCTCCTGGCCAAATAAGGAAGCAGCAAAAATAAACAGTGTTACATACAAAAAACAATTAACAAATTGTAAATATATTTTGAAAAACATTAGATTTAAAATAACCATCAGTTTGTCACAAGGTATCAACGTCGGGGATCAAGTAGGAGTCAGTTCTTTTAAAATGGCTTCAAATGCATCCCATGAGCCCAGCACTCTGAGATTCAGAACATTTCACATCTGGTTCCAAGAAGCGAGAAAAAAACCCCAGAAAACTTGAAGGACTTTTTCCAAATTCAGCACAGACTTTAGGGACAGACAGGAGGAATGAGTCTGAGGAGCCAAAACAATATCTTCCCATGCTTCATCAAATGGACTCTGTCAGGACACCCAGAATATAAGTTTAGATCAAATATACCGGGGCCCACGTCAGTGGGGGGACAAGGCAGCCCATCCAACTCTGGCTCACAGCGACGGCTGAGGGCTTCAGAACGAATGGGAAACCTCGGAGCGCTGCATTAGATGCTGTGTAAGCACTGCAGAGATGTCTGCATGTACAAAACGTCACCGAAGTCCTGCAAAGCCACAACGTTGGAAGCGCTAGTCATCTTATGGTCTCAGAGGAGACTAGACAAGACTTTTAGAAGGAGATCATATAGAAATGACATTTGCCGTCTCGTCAAACCTGTCATTGGCTGAAGTTGATCAATTCCAGAAGAGGGTGGGGCTTTAGGAAACAGAGTTGTAATTGATTTGAAAAAGTGCCGAATTTTATAATACCTGAAAAGATCTGATTGCTGTAAATTGAAGAAGACCCAGTAGGCAAGTTCATTGCCCAATAATAATGCTGAAAGTTTGGTAATCCCAAGCCTTCCTCTGATCTGTTTCTTTGTAATGCAGATTTTTGAAGCCTCGGAGGTTTTTTACCCCATACAAAAGGGGATATCACTCCATCAATCTGATGAAAAAAGGACCTAGGCAGGAAGAGAGTGGAATTGAACATTGGAATAGATACAGATAACATGGAACAACATACATTTTTATGGACTGTATCCTCCCTACCAATGAGATCTTCAAGCAACTCCACTTCTGAAGATCCTCCTCAACTTTTGTTGATCGTTCCGAAAAATTATTTTCGAATAATAGTGATATATTTTGGCAAATGACGACGCCTCAGTACTTAAACGTTGCAGAAGAGAGAGTGAATGGCAGCTCAGGCCGCATGATATCCCTTGCCAGTTGATTGATGAGAAAAGTCACTTTTTCCTATATTGAGCTTAGTCCCAGAAAACTTACCAAAAGGTTTGAGAGTACTTAGGATATGAGGGACGGTTCGTTTCGGTTCTGATACACAAACTAACAGGTCCTCTGGATATAGTGACAGTTTATTTTCAACACCCCCCACACTTCTTGTGTTCCGGAAGGACTCAACTATCCTTAGTACTCCCTTCTCCTTTAGTGGAGAGAAACAGAGAGCATTTCCGATATACAACATTAACACTACAATTATGTAATAAAAAATTACTGGCAACTGTTATAACAAGATTTCTACAGAATTACCATTTGGAAATTAGCAGGAGCATTTTCCTAACTTACACCTGAGCGGAATCAAGGAGCAACCTTTTAATACCATGAGCAGCGGATTTATATAGAATAAACAACTGAACCAGTCCAGAGTTATATTAACTAGTAATAAGACAAAGAAGAGGAGAAAAAATAAAACAAAAAACTTAGCAGAAGATATTAGATTTTGCAAATACACTTTGAATGTGTTGAATATGAATACAACCTGCTGTGTTGAGGGAAAAAGAAAAATGGAAATGAAGAGGAGAAATAAGAAAAACAAACCAACTTATTAGCCAATCCACCATCTTTCTCTAGTTTGGACTTCAGCGCTGAGATGGAAAGTGCCATGTCCTCATCCAACTTCTCTGCGAATGGCTTACTGTTGCTAACGTTAGCTAGTTTGGTAGAGTCGTTTACAGACTGTCTTTCTTTTTTACGATGTCGCTCTGTGCTTACCTGACATTGATGCAGCAGCTCGTTATCTTGAGTTAACTTGCTTTGCAAGTTCACAGTTTTGTTACCTGTAGCGGTAATATGGGTAAAATAAAAGTAAATATATGGACATGTACTCAGAGCCTCAGTACAAGTGTCTGCCCTAGGCAGCCTTCTTATCGGAACCCCCCAAAGAAATGTTGTCTCCAAATACTGAGCCTTTAACATTCATATTAACCTCATCCATGGAACTGGTGTCACACCTTAATACCTTAAAAATAGCTTAAGTTATTCCACTATTCAAATCAGGTGATGAAGGATCCTTAACAAATTATCACCAAAAATGCAGTACATCTCGCAAAGATTTTGGAAAAAAAAGTGTATGTAAGAATCCTTAAATATTTGATTATATACAACATACTCTATAATCATCAGTTTGGATTTTGTAAAAATCTTTCAACTTAAATGGCACTTATAGAACCCTAAATCCAACCCTTTGAAAATAAACAACTTTGTGATGAAAATTTCTGCTACAATATACTTAATTTACAGGAACTTAACAGGAATTTAACACTTGAATCAGCTAAACTGTATTTCAATGCAATGTTCGTATCACATATGACGTACTGTATGACAAGCTGGGCACTAGCATCCAAGACCACTCTAAAACCAGTTGAAACCTTATACAAACTAGCTCTAAAATTTTTTGATTTAAAACAAAAACCTATTATCACAGCACGATCTAGAAAAAACAGGATTTATTGAGCTGGGAAAATATGATTAAATATGTAGACTCTATCCTGGTGTTTAAAATCCTCCATGGACTATCCCCTGCTCCGTTACAGGGATTTTAAAGAAAGAGGAAAATGAAAGCAGGTGGAACAGGGCAAGTTCCAGAGGTGAGTGTCTGGTTCCATTTAGAAGAAGCACCTTTGGACGGGTAGTGTTTTCATGTCTTGCCTCTCAAACTTGGAATACAATACCCACTGTTATAGGTTATCTGCCCACCCTCAGCTCATTTACTAAACATCTCAAATCACGGTTGCTGGACAGACAAAACTGCTGACACAATCTGACATTAAGTCAACTTGTTTTCTTCTGCTTTCTCTCTTGTTTTTATCATTGTATGTCTATCAATTTGTTGAAAACAGACCAGATTCTTGACCTGTGTGCGTACATGTCTTTATGTGTATATATATATATACACATATATATATATATATATATGTGTATATATATACACATATATATATATATATATATATATATATACATATATATATATATATATATATATACACATATATATATATATATATATATATATATACACATATATATATATATATATATATATACACATATATATATATATATATATATATATACACATATATATATATATATATATATATATATATAGCGCTAGGGTTTACTGGGAAAACGGAGACGTATCCAAGACGTAAGTAGTGATGCAATGATGTGGTTCTCTAGCCAGGGGGAACACGAGGCCTTAGTACATTGAACCAAGGGAGAACCGGCAATAGCGCCGGCTCGGATCCAGCATCTGGTTCTATTTCTGTGGGAAGGAGGTAATGGATCTTCTGTTACTTCCTAAATGAACCTTCTCCGTGCTCTCGGAGGAATTCTGGAATGTGGACCACTTTTGTGAAGGTTCTCTATATTCTTCCAGGTCTTCTCCATGTGTAGATGATGTGTCTCACTGTGGATATGTGGAGTCCCAGAACCTTACTTTGGAACCCCTTCCCCAACCTTCAGTTGATTCTGTCATAGTTTGCTACTGGTGAGACCTAGGATCCAAAGTCTTGCTTCTCAAGATGGTCTACTGAAATGATGATGTGGATGAACAGGGCTGGTTGGGATCCGGTCTAGGTTGGATTAGTCCAGCTGGAATCAGTTCTTCGTGCAGATGGTAGTTTTTTGGTTTGGTTTCTAAGGGTGCAGAGCCTCTATCACACAGACCCAGTGAGCGTTAGAGAACCTTATTGTGTGTAATAGATAAAATCAACATCTAAACTTGTGTTTTGTGTATATTAAATTTATTTTGAATATCTGACACAGTTTAGTCTTGTATAAACAAAAGTATTGAAGAAACCGTCAACCACGTCATCACAGCGGTGTGCAAACATGATTACTAGGGTAGGTGAGATTAAGCTAAAACCTTTACTGGATGTGTAATTGTCAAAAACAGTCTTGTCATATATCCTGTAGGTTTATAAGAGAAGTATTGAAAATTGGATCAAACCACCTCCTGGTCTGGGGCCAGAAAATCCAGATTTTAGGAGTACATTTTGAGATGCATCAACATCAACAAAGGGGGAATAACTTTTCTTTCAAGTACAAACTGAATCAATCCTTGGTGTCAAGGACTAATGATGGTAAAAATGGTTATCTAACTTGATGTCTTTCCGTCAAAAGCTCTTGGGTACAATCATCTGTTTTAATAAAAACTAATCTCCTCACCAGCCATTCCATCCCTCCGTTCTCATTGTTTTTGTTTGATTTGGCCAGTGGCGTACGACAAAAGTGATCCTCCCCAGTAACGGCGGCCATGGTTGACCACTTTAACTGGAGTAGTGCAGCCACATCTGGCAAACGGTCCTCACATCTGGTTTGTGTATCTGCTCCTCACGTGGCTGTCTACCCCGGCATCTGATAGCACACCATGGAGACACAGAATTAGATGAGCTCCAGACCCTCGCTGCAGGGAAGTCATGCTAGATTACGGCGAGCAGAGGTCGAGTAGACGAAACTACAGGTTTTATTAGGGTTGAGAACTTTCTAGAGGTCTTGAGTGTTCATTTGTTGTGGCATTTTCTAGAAACGGAAAACAAAAAAGGTTCTTATCAGTTTTAATCACCCCGTAAAAGTGCAAATGAAGATAGAAGAATGTCATTAAGTCTGGAAGCGACCAGACGATAGTCACTATCATCAGAAGGGACTATAAAGCTTGTTTGGATTAAGTGTAAGAGACAGATGATAAATAACCTTCGAATCAACTGAGAGTTTTACTGTATTCCTAGAGTTACGCCGCCATCTAGTGTCCAACCTATTTATTGCATGTAGTTTTTCCTGTAGATTTTAGGAGTAGCGTATCCATTACCAAAACAAGTATATTGGCTACAAAGATCTTCGCCTCCTTATTGACCAGTAATCGTCAAATAAACGATTACTGTGCAATAAGGAGTCAAGTCCTCCTGACTTGTTCTATTTATGTGTGTACAAACTATAAAAATGTAAGTTTATAGTATAATAATATTGTTATATTTAATACAGCAAAAAGGTTCTCTAATACCTGAATCACAAGCATGAAGAAGTATTCACCCCTTTGACTTTAATATTTAGATGTTCCATCTTCAGCAGCAACACCTGCATTGCTGGAGATCCGTATCTGACATCCCTGTGGTCGAATCTTGACCCACGCTTCTCGCCACAACTGCTTCGGTGCAGAAACATTGCGGGGTTGAAGTACAGACTTAAACTAAGCCTCTCCAGAAGGCATCTCCACAACGTACCACGTCCACCTCTATGCTGGACCGTAGGTATGATGTTCTTCTGGTGGAATGCTGCGTTTGGTTTCAAACCTGATGGAGCGGGACCCTTTCAACTTTCATCCCTCAGTCCAGAGAAGATTCTCCCAGAAGCTCTGAGGGTCATCAAAGTGTGTTTTGGGTGAATCCAGAGCAGCAGTAATGTTCTTCTGGGTCAGCAGCGGCTTTATATTGACTTGTTTGTAATCAAGCCTCAAAAAATTTGCATCACGTTTTGTGAGAAAGCAGCGTTACTCTTCTGCTTACGTCTTTTTATGTTACATGAACAAGGTGATAACAAACAGCATAACAACATTTCAGTTTTAACACGAGTAATCGTTCTGTATTTCCGGAAACGGACTTAACCAACCGGGTTTATCTTAGAGCTCTGGCTTGATTAATCCACTGAATCTGAGTTGGTTCAATCAAATCTGAGTTTGTTTGTTCACATACTGTGATTCAACATGGTAACCAGTGAGATGCCATGGCCACCAAACTTGACGCCATCTGAACAGGAAGTTTAAACGCACTCACCAGCAGATATTTAGAAGAAAAGAGAAATGCGGTTGCATCGGATGAGGAGAGAAAACTGCTGCCTGAGTGAAGGTTACTAGTTGGACTGCATCTTCTCTGAAGGTTGATGTGAATGCTGGTGAAATTATACTGAACAGTTGTTTATTTTCATCTAAGGAAACTAAGCGCACGGGAAAGTAGCAAAGAGTTAATCCTGGGTGAAACCAGAACTTACTGGAGGAATTCTAGATTTCATCTAGGATCGCTTGAGTATAACCTCAACCCCTGGGACGGACCGGAGAGGTTCGCTCGAAAGAGGGCCGTCTGGAGGATTTCCTTCAGATAAATCGTGGAATGATAGCAGGTTCAATCTGGGTCTCAGTCCTCTCTTGACGTCATTCTAGAATCTGACAGATGATTGATGGACAAGTCATGTCTGACAGCTCTGCTTCAGGCTCAGGAGGAGGAGGAGTCAGGAATAAAATCAGGCTTTGCCAGCAAGCAGGTTAGCTTCACTGAGTAAGTTACGATGGCAACTGACTCAGAGTTTAACGTAGCTCGCTCTCTGGAATGGAAAGCCTGGAGTTTCCCTCATCTCAGGCTTAAACCCAGAGCTTCCCTCATCTCAGGCTTAACAAACTCAGTTTTTTCTTAAACCCACTTGCTGAAATACCCCCGGAATGTTTCCAGGCACAACAAAATCTTTTCACAGACGTCACTCCATCAAATAAAAATAAATAAATTTAAAAAAAAACACACGATACAGAAGTCACTAATTTCAAATATTTATTTCATGCAAACAAATTAAATAATAATCAATGCTGTTTTTTCACTTTTGTTTTTTAAACAACTTTCAGATGAATAGATTTACCTTTACATAGACTTTCAAACCCACACAAACATTCCATCATCCTTCCTGCGCTCTGAAGCTACGGTTGATCCCGCTCCCAAACTGCAATTGCGGTAGATCGCAAACCCCACAGTCGGCAGAACATTTTCTAAAATTAAGTTCATAACCACAATCTAAAATTTTCTAACAGCCAAATGTTTAAATCAGCAGGATCTGGACTTTTATTTGGATGGGCACCAGATTGCAAACCCTCATAGATACCAACTCCCGAAGCATGCATGATGTGTTTCCCGAGGAGGTGAGAAATAAAATCCTGGATCAGCCCCTTTACCCGGATCTGCATCCAAATTTACTGGATTCCATTCTGGTCTTCCCATCGAGTTTCATGGAAATGAAATCTAAAACCATCAGGATCCTGCAGACTAACTAGCCACCAGAAAACTACCTCTTTGGTAGGTAGCCCCCATAATTGGTTCTGAGGCATTTTTTATTCACGTTTTTGGTGGACCTCAGTCATTTCTGAGCCATAGAATGCTTAGCACAGTTAAACAGTCACATATGTATTTCTTTCAGTAGAAAAATAAAGAAATTCCAAATATTGTCCAAAACACACTCTGAAATAGCTGTGGAGGGATCCTCAATAGGACTTATTTCATCTCCTACAATCAGTGATAATCCATCCCTGTCTGTTGTTGGGTCATTAATGGCCCAAAGGTAAAGTTCTAAAAGCAGCATTGGTCAGATCAAAGTGGACTGTTGAATTAAAGAAGCTTGTTAGAGAAAAGAGGTCAGAGGTGATTTAGCTCGGTCGCTGGTAGGTGGTTATTTGGTGAGGTAGTCAAAAAGTAACTTTAACTGGACTAACGGAGGTTGACGGTACAAACTGATGATTGTGCAATATTACATTTAAGTAAAACAAAGCTGGAAATGTGACGAATGACAGTCAATGCATTGAAATATCCAAAGACATGATGTGAAGAAAGGTAACACTCACAAAATACATTTTATGTGTGTTGTTAAGACTCTCGTGGTGAAATTGTGAGTGATTTGGTCCCCTGGTGGGCCTTAACAGGACTGCAGGTTGGCTACCAGAGCTCATTTGAAGGTGCATTGTAAAATATTGTGACATCTAGTGGTGAAATTCCAGATTGCAGCCTGAATTACACAGGAGGTCATCTCTTAATCTGCAGCAGCCTTCATGTGCAAAAACTATGTCATTTAGTACTCTGTCAATTGATGAGGTTACACTTGATAAAAATATTTAGAAAAGGTGTTTATTTATTAATTGCATTTAGTTATTCTTTTGAGCAATCAACCACTAATCGTCCACTCTGTCAGAAGCAGTGTACTTTTTTTTGTGGATGTATCAGGATGCACGTGGTGGAGGATCTGAAAGTTACCTAGTGATTCAACTTTAAAACATTTTTTCTTGATGCCCAGATTGATTTGGATGTTTTAAAATGTACGTATTAGTTTTATTTTCTGGTTCTAAAACAGGCAGCATATGGGCTGAAAATGTCACTTAATCTCTGATTTGTTGTGTTAAATATTGTTGCGTGGATGGCTTATTCATTTCAACTTTATTGCCATTGACCCGCATCGACTGTTCTGTTTGAGGAATTTCCTTTCTTTTAATTTGACATTCAGTTTTGTTTGTCGACCAAGACTGCGATTCAAGGTTTGGGTGAGCTGCTGAAGATTTACAGATTTCTTTTACTCACCTAACCTTCGTATTACTAACTAAAATGACTGGCGCTGTACTGCTCAGCCGTGATTTTGTTTAGTCTTGGAGGATGTCTTTGGTTCTAAAGCCTTTGAACCCCCCAGCCCAGTATAGCTATATTTAATAAAGTAAAAAGGTTATCTAACACCTGAATTACAAGCATGAAGAAGTATTTCATGCCCGAGGGGGGTAGATAGAGTTGGGTATCTGGGAGATCACAGTAGGGGTGCATTCCAAATGAACAGGGGTCTAAGAATGAGACGCCCGTGTGATGTTAAGTGACTGAAAACATCTCACTTTTGAAGGTCTGGGTGATGATAAGAGATGATACTGAGAAGAAAACCTCTATACAAATCCCAGGTCTGGATGGATAAATATCACTATACGCTAGAGGAAAATAATAGTGAACTATTCCTTTAATCATTAATAAAGGATTATTTCAGTGGTCATGTATTCACCCTACTGAAGTTTAAACAATTATTATGTTTTAATTTTTAACAACAGATCTAAGATAAAATATTTGAAACATTCAAATCAAATTTGGGCAAAACCTGGTGGACCGAAAAACATTTTTGGTTCAACAGATAGCTGTTAATTTGACTCTACATCAGAGTATGTGGGAGCAGTGGATGGCGGGGGCCCTAGGCCGTCTTCTTACAAACGTGGACAAAGTAGCACGGCGCCTCGGCCTGTCCCGGGACGTACGTCTTGAAATCTCCGTAGACGCTGTGCTGAATTTTACCACTGAATGCCTCGTTCAGCAAAGCTTTGAAGTTCTCCAAGCGGTGAGGGTAGTAAGACAGACGGAATTTACTGAGGAAGACAAACAACACATGAACGGTGAGGTTGTTGAGGACCTCCACTGTGAGGAAATTCCTTAAAAACGTAACAAGAGTCGTCTATGTGGAAAAAACAACTGAGAATAGTAAACTGTTTATAAAACACTAAAGAGATGGAAGCCTTTCAATGAAGGATTTCCTCTTCTCCTTCTAAAAATGCCGAGTTAATTCTGACTGCTGAATTGCTTTAAAGGGGAAGGAGTATACAGAGAAATACCAGCAGCTGAAGAAGATGATGAAGCAGGTTCAGTCATGCCCACTCCACTGATAACATCATGCAATCTAAAACCTTAACTTTTCTGAAAACCTCATGATGTTTAACGTCTTATGATTGGCAAACTGTGAGCGATTCACAAGTGTTTGATGATCCACTGAAAAACTAAGGATTTGTAAATGTTTGGAAGTTAGGATGCTAGATGAAAGAATAGAGAATTGATGAAAATATTGAAAATGTGTGCTTTTCATTAGAAAGGATGGGGGGATATTTCTGATAGCATCCAATTTAGAAAAAACTAAAATATTCCAAGTAATGTCTTCAGACATAATAGAAATTTGGGCTTAAGAGTAACATATATGTTTGGCTTTGCAGAATCATTTACTGCCTTAATACTGTTAGTATTCTTGTGGGTGGGGTGTTCATCATGACCGCTGGATCTATCTCTAGGTAGATGGATGTCTAGATGGATGGATGGATGTCTGGATGGATGTCTATATGGATGTTTAGATAGATGGATGGATGGATGTCTAAATGGAAGGATGAATTTCTAATTGAATGGCTGTCTAGATGAATGAATGGATGTCTGTATAGAGGCACGGATGTTTATATAGGGTTAGGGGTTAGGGTTAGGGTAACGAACCACTTTAAAACTGGATGGATGGATGTCTAGATAGATGGATGTCTAGATGAATGGATGGATGGATGTCTGGATAAATGGATGCATGTCTAGATGGATGGATGTGTAGATAGATGGATGTCTAGTTGGATTGATGGATGTCAAGATGGGTGGATGTCTGATAGATGGAGAGAAGAATATCCAGTTGGGGAGATGGATGTCTAGATAGATGTTTTGATAGTAACTACAGAAACAAATAAAAAAAGGATAAATGTTCCTTCATAAAGCAGAATGCACCACTTCATGATCTTATTGACCGGAGTGCAAATCTGTGAACAAGTATTAGACAGTTTCTGATTGGTACACCAGAAACAAAACATTGTGGACAGATGAAAGGGACGGATAATGTTCCTGTATACCCCTGAACAACAGAATATTCCAAAATTTTACCCAGTCCTCTCGGCCACCAGACTATCCTGAATCAAAACTTCAGTGACATGACGGTCGGCAGTGGGTTGTGACTTAAACATTTCTGGATTGACCATCACTGCGCTGATGGGACAAGGCGTGTGCTTGGTGCTCTGACCTACCTGACTTCGGGAAGACTGAGGACGGCTGCAGTGGGCACATGGATGGTGTAGTCTAGGGTGATCATGTGAGGCTTATTGTTGACCCACAGCACCGAGGTGGCGATATCCTGAGTTAGGTCACTCTGCGACAAACACAAATTCCTCACAATCAATCTGTCCTTTGCTAAAGTCACAAAGAGTTGAATGAGAACAAAAAAAGGGAGGGAACGTTAAAAGGGAGGTTCACCCAGGACACCACACAAGCTAAAACTTCTCCTGACTGCCTTCCTGGAGATGTAGTCGTACCGATCACCCTCTGAAAAGCTCTTTCCGGCCCTGTTTAGAGCAGTTGGCCCACGCGCAGAGGCTGAGCTGTCATAGAGCAGCGGCCACAGGTTCGACTCTACCTTTGTCTTTGGCTATCCATCAGTAAAGGACTAGGAGACGTAGCAACCCAAAAAAAAGGTACCTTATAGTAGATGTTTTTGCCCTGTGGTGCTCGGCCTGTTTCCAGGATGTAGTCGTAGTTGCGGTGGTCAATGATGAGGATCCCACCTGGACGGACCATGCTGGCAATGTTCTGAAGGGCCAACTTTTGGTCACTCTGGTCACCTGAGAGCAATGCAACGCGATAACCCAACATCAACAAAATATTCTACCATTAAATCTTAACATTTGTTGTTTATGGAGAACAGATTTCTCAGAACCATCAAATCAAGGATAGATTTTATTTGAATAAATTCCATATAATACACTTAGTTTGATTGTGATTTTGAATCCAGAGAGTAATTGGAAATTCTGACCAATGAAAAGATTAGTACCTTTAAAGTCTGGTAAGTGGGCAAATGAGTTGCCAAGGCAGATAACAGCATCAAAGCTATCTTCTGGTTTCTGAACGTCCTCAGGTAAAGTCAGCCAGTTGGCCTCTTCAATCACTGATGACATGAGGAAGAAGAAGGTCCAAGGGGTAAAGGATGAAGAGGAAAACAAGAGAGTGTCAAAGCCGATGAGAGCAGCGGGGATTTTTCAACATAAACAAAATTCAACCTAAAAAAACCCCAAGTAGCAGTACCCCACTGGTCAAAGGCTTGTTCTTTTCTCCTCTCCCATCTGGACTTCAGTGCATACTTGAGCATTTTGTCGCTGGCATCCACACTCATCATGCTAAACCCCTCCTCCACCAACATGATGGAGTCAATGCTGCAAAACACAAACACATGATCCCGAAATATAAGTTTTTTTCTAAATGATACAAAAGTGTGGCAGATCTATCAAAATTTAACATCAGATAAAAGCACTCTGATTCAACACAAATAACAGATTTTGCATGATCATTTTATTTATTGAACTTGAAAGGTTCACTGACACCAGCTGGGTGTTCGAGAACCTCCAGGAAAATAGAGACGCCCACCCCACAGAATAAACCCTAAAAACTGCCAACCTGCATGAAGAACTGGTTCTAGCAGAAATTGACCCAACAGACCTGACCACTACCAGCCCTGTTCAACCATATAATTTCATCAGTAGACAATCTTCAGAAGCAGGAAGTGGGTTCCTTGGTCTCATCAGCAGCACACTATGCCAAAATCAACAGAAATTCCAAAAGGTGATTGAGGTCCATCAGTCTAGGAAAGGTTCCAAAGCTGCTTCTAAGACTCCACAGATCCCCAGCGAGACACATCATCTACACACGGACAAGACCTGGAACAATAGAGAACCTTCACAGAAGTGAGGTCATCTGTCTGGAAGGTCATGCAGCGAAACAATGATGTCCAGCAGAAGAGAACAGCCACCTCATTACCCACTCATACCACCTCCTCCTTCCCCGGACTAAGCTCAGCACCATGGGTGATCGGGCCTTCTGTTCTGCTGCCCCTTGTCTGTGCAATGCCCTCCCTGACCATCTGAGGGCTCCACAGACGACTGACACATTTAAAAAAGGACTTAAAACTTTCCTTTTTAAGTAGAACTTATAACTTTAATTAACATTGCTGCTTTTTGGTCAGGTTTTTATATAGTTATTATTTTATTTTTTATTGATGCTTTTATCTGCTTTTACTTTGTAGCACTTTGAGATTTGATCCAAATGTAAAGTGCATTATAAATTAAATGTATTATTATTATTATTACCTCAGAATGTCTCCTAGTCAGAGTCCGGATCTGAACCCAACTGAGTTGCAGTGTTGGACCGGAACCCCACTGAGATGCAGTGGTGGATCTAATTTCTTATGTCAGAGACGGACCTCCAGTTAGCCAGTTGTTCCTGAAGGTGGAACATCTGGATGCTGAGATCAGACAAATAGTTTCTCTTGCTGGTGATTTGGGATGTGAATAACTTCTATCTTGTTGAATAAAATCATTACTCATGACTTAGTTACCTTTTTTCATGTTAAAATCTTAGTTTAGTATTCGGAAAAGACCGCTTTACAATGCATGTTTTAT
The DNA here is from genome assembly GCA_009660295.1 of Lophius piscatorius. Lineage (NCBI taxonomy): Eukaryota > Metazoa > Chordata > Actinopteri > Lophiiformes > Lophiidae > Lophius > Lophius piscatorius. Next base: position 22,104 of record VRLP01002028.1, on the reverse strand, counting down.
AATAACAGCTCAAACGAGAACTATTAAAGTAAAGGCTTTATTTAGTTATAACAAATTAAGGTAATTTGCAATTATGAAACATCAATCTCAAAGCAACGTTAAGAGAAACCCCTCACGGTTTAAAGTTAATGAAGTCATCTATAGAATGATTACATTAATAGACAGCTTGGTCTATAGGTTCTACTTCTGCTGTAGCAGCAGAATCTGTTGGCGAGTGGTTTGGGTATCAGAGGCACAGCCAAAAATAGGACATTTGTAACCTCATTCCACCGTGAGCATGCTCATGTCCATCCCTAGTTGGTTGAGCTTCTGGCAGACATTATAGAACAGAGGCACTTTATGTGCTGGTGTCTTCCATACTCCATGAATGAACCCTCTGGGAAATATGAAGCTTTAGTTTTGGGATTCAAATCATTGCACTGCTTGAAGGGAATTATGAAACAATATTGATGACCGCTAGTAAAGTTTTGAAGTTATAAAGAATTTCTCTAGCCCATTTGGCAGAAAGATGAACTTAATCTAGGGGTAAATGCCATTAAAAGATCAAATCAATGCAAATCCTGCAAAATCTTTCCATTTGAGGTGAATTACAGCTAAGCAGACAGGAAGTTGCCTTCTTGTCGGGGTTCAAATCGTGGCCTAGAGGACATCTCTCTGCACAGATACACTATCAGCAGAAGTAAACATGTTGGTAACCAGTGTCACCTCCTGCAGCAACCCCGATCCAGCTTTAACTGTTGACAACCGTACACATGTTTATATACTCTATATGCATATGTCCATTTTTCTCTTATTCTAACATGTGTATCTTTGTGTATTTAGGATAATAACACTTATCTTACTTTTGCCACTGTCACTTTGCTCATATTGTTTGAGCTGCTGTAACGGCCAAACAGACCCTCAGGATTAATGAAGCCTCCATCTGTGGGCCACCGATTGTAAAGCAGAACATAAAAATGGAAAACCGGAATGCCGGTATTTATCTGAGCGTCGTAATTCCATGGATGTACGATGAGACGGAGATAGAAGTTATCACAAGTCTCAAATCTGCTGAAATTAAACTCTAGAAGGATATCCTCTCAGGGTGTTTAAGATTTCAGACGTGATTTAAAGCTTTGAAGCATAGAAGAAAATGATTCCATGTAAATACTTGAAATAGTAACTTCATTTTCGAAGCCTTTAATGTCAAAATAATTTTTTTTCAATAAATTACAAAATGTCGCAATGTGAAAATTCACTGCGTAATCGCAACACAATACTAAAAAAATTTTTTATACCTGTGTGTTAGTTTGTGCAAATCCCTACAAACATGCAGTGGCGAAAACATAACTTCTGGTTTGGTGAGGGAATCATTTCAGCTCACAGACTGCTGCTGGTGCAACTCTGCACTTTCATTCTTTAGTCTCTGGCTTAATCCGGATTTTGTCCACTTTCAAAAAGGGTCAGCAGGTTGAAATTCCAGCGAAAGCCAGGTAACTTTTTAAGTTGTAACTGCTTAAATTCTGCATGGAGGGAAGACATAAACAAAGCAGGCCTTTTAGACGCTGAACAAGAATGAATGTGGACAACAAAACCTAATTAAAATGAATTGATTATTTTTTCACTTGAATTTTACGCCTACCTAATCTCAGTAGACATCCAGTATATTGCATGATATATAGCGACACCGCTCCCTGGTGTCAGTAGGCTCCGAAAATGTGTAAACGAACAAAATGACTCCATGAAAGTCTCCGTCCGAATCTAAATGAGTCTGAAATATTTAGTATCAATGGACAGGACGAGGAATATTGAGGTGGTTTTATGAGATAAAGTTTGAAGAAGAGAAAATGTTACTTTCTGTTAAAGTAGCTTATTTTAAATGTTTTTACATTTTCTGCGCTGTTTGCACATATACAGCCACCAGGAAGCATGTATTGGTATTAATACTTTAATATTAATAATATTAGGAGAACATGCACACTTGTGTGAGCGTGCAAATTACAATACTAATATGTTCTGCCTTGGGCCTCAAAAAGGGTTAGGTCTGTCTTGCTGCCTAACCCTTTTTGACAGACAGGTCTTTGTACCCGTCTGTCCGTCTGTATACCTGTCCGACAATCCGTCTGTATACCTGTCTGACAATCCGTTTGTGTCCCTGTCTGACTATCGGTCTGTATACCTGTCTGCCCATCCATCCACCTGTCTGTCCATCTTGCCATCCATCTGTCCATCCATCCGTATACCTATCTGACTTTCCGTGGTGTAGCTTTATACCTGTCTGACTTTCCGTATGTCTGTCTGTCTGTCCATATGGCTTTCAGTCTATAGTGCCACAGCTGCTTCATCAAAACATGCTTTCATGAAGAAATGGATAAAATGACAAAATATAAATCGCATACTTGCTGAATTAAGGATTTCACGTGTGAATGTAGGGCTGTGAGGAAAAGATTTGAATTAGAGCGTGATAAGTGTTTTTAGAAGGGCGTATCTTTAAATTGGCGTATTATTCTACTGGAGTCTGGTGTTACCCGGTTCCACAGGCTACATCCAGGACCCCCTGGACCCGCTGCTCCTTCAGAAGAGACACCAGCCAGCTCCGGTACTCGTCCGTCCGGCTTCGCGTGTCTCCGATGTACAGCTCCCACACCTTAGCTGCTTGACCGTCGGCATACTGGTCCGGTAGACCCACGCTGGCCACGCCGAGCGAGCGGGTCCTGAACACACTGTCCACCGACATATTGGATCCTGACATGGTGCCTTTAGCTCAGGACCTTTTCAGGAACTACTCTTCTGATGGATTCTGAACACATTCGGGCTCGGTTGGGATTTATATGGATCAAGCAGAAGCGACAAAGTTTAAAGCCAATGAGGCTCTGCTGCGTCAGTTGCTGCATCCTGATTGGCCATAAAGAGGGGAGATGGCGACGTACTTCCGTGTTAACGTTAGCAGAGAGCATGGGTTAATTTTGACCGGAGATTGTTCTCATAGGATAGAATCATTTAAAGAAACGTAATCAGTTCATATGAACCTGGACTCTTTCCCTGTGTGATCCTCGACTGTCTCACTTCAGGAAATTGGACGGTGTCACTGTGTGAACTGGGACTGTTTCACTGTATGAACCTGGACTGTTTCACTGTAGTGTAACGGACTGAGTGACATGTTTATGGTTTATGTTTATTATTCTGCTGTAGAGCACAATGTTGGACCCTAATCCTCTGTGTGAAACTGGACTGTTTCACTCTGTTTGAACCGTTATTCGGCAACCATAGAGAAGGTAGTCCTGTTCTGTGGTTATTAATGAAGTTACTAATCTAAGCAGGGTCCCTGAGGTTCTCCTGCCTTATGCTTGATCCACTTAAGCATTCTTCCTGAGCGACGAGGACTGATCTGAACGATTCTGTGGATAAAAGGACACTGTGTGGTGCCCAGCCGTTATGTCTTGAATTGACATGCTCAACTTGAGAACTCGGATTTCTGTTTAACATAAAAATCAAGGTAAACATAATTTGGTTTGTCAGTCGTGAGTGCTGCTCTTCAGACCATGGACCATTATATTTTATTAGATGGTGTCAAGCATTGGGTCGACATCTCTGCTTCAGTTTTAAAGTGGTTTGTTTCAGATATTCTAGTGTTGCTATGGGCCATTCGGTTGGGTACCCCAAATGTCGGTTGTTGGACCACTCTTGTTCTCCGTCTACATGTTGGGACATGTCAATCACAGGCACGTCAGTCTCCATTCATACGTTCACGACACCCAGTTGTACCATTACCCCAATGACTTAAAAAAAATTCATGCACTCAATAACTTAATTCATGAACTCAGTTCCTGGCCCATAACTACATGCAACAAAACTTCAGCCAATCATTTGGGCCCTCTGTCCCAAAAAGTTTCCCAGCATTCTAAAAACCCTAACCCTAACCCTCTCTTTTACGGCCACCCAAGACTGATGTTCATGGAGCCTCTCACATTCATACCAGCTAAAGTTGTGTTTTGACCAATCTTTGTAATGATTATGGATGCCTACTATATAGATAGAAAGGTCTAGCCCTGCTGTTTCTGGAAAGCACCATGAGACAAGTGTTGTTGTGAATTGGTGCTATATAAATAAAGATTGATTGATTGATACACTGAATCAATCCTCCGACATTTCCTTCATGTGCCTTTAGATTTCTTTACAGTGATTTATATCACAAATATACAGTACTTTGGAATCTATTCATAACTCCTTCAAATCTCACACCCTGACGTTCCTGTAGCTTATCTCTCAGATTTTGAGACGAGATGACAAAGAAAATGTTGATTCTTGCCTGTGGAGTTCACTGATGTATTTATATACCTTTAAGATTCACTGCTTGGCTAAATGACCTTGTTTACTGTTAACTGCTGCCAATCTCCACTAGACTCCATGAGACCAACATCACGTAATCACAGAAGATATTCCTGTTAGGCAATCCTCAGGGCCAAGTGAAGATATATATTTCAATATCATATTCATTCAACATTTCATTTTGCAGTTTGGACACTTTGCTTATAAAACATACAGTCATGCTTATTACTGTAATTTATATAAGAAAATGGGTTAGACAAGAAATTACATTTCAGTTTCAGAAATGTAGTTTTGTTTGTAGTTTTACGCAACCAATAATTATGATCATTCATAAATTGCAAAGGGTATATGATGTAAGACTATTAAAAAACAAAGACTGTGAAGAATATGAACGAACATAATAAAAAATCTGTCAACGAGGCTTTCTTTCTCTGAAAAAATAGAACTCCTCAGCGGTGAACTCCTCCTGCTGTGATTGGCCGATCAAGTTCACAAATGATCATTTATTTACTGACAGAGGCGAGATTATGGCAGCAGCAGCCGGTGAAATCCAGGTTAGGTTGGAACCGTCCTGTCTTATAAACACTTCAGCCCTACTTTATGAAACAGATAGTCTAATTCAGCAATAATCATTAGAAATAAACATGGAAGAATATAGAGATCAGTGAACAGTACATTGCATTCACACACTGACATTTTGGTGTACATTAATGGATCCTGCTTTTGTGTTGGTGACCTACATCCAGCAGGCTTTCTTTTATTTGCTAAAGGCTAGACTGAATGCAGATACCATGAAAACAGGCTGACACAAAGCAAACGTCATGGAATATATCACCATAGAATGATTTTACTCGTATACGATTTCCATGTTCTGGAATCAAAGTCAGTGGAACATTGATCCATTTCATGCTTCCGCCTCACTCATCAAATAAACCTGTGTGTCTGTAAAAACCTTTTTCTGTCAGAAGGACTCTGGCATCTGCAGTGGGATCATATATATATATAATGTTCCTGTCAGCGTTGCTCTTTGCCCATATATTTTCTGAGTTGTTTGTTCACTTGCCCATGATAAATGATGCAGAGTCTGTTTAACAACATTTTTATCAGCTGTGAGACTTTTCTGAGAAATAGACCAACCTATAAAGACTGACTGAGATAAAAGCAGAAGTTCATGACTGTCGTTTGGAGAATTTACCCAACTAACAAATGCTTAATAATGTCAACAGATAATAACAATGAAATATTAAAATATATTTATATATAATAAATATAATATATATTAAAAAATATACTCCACAATTAAGATATGCTCCAGTTGTCATGACTTTGTGTTTATTTAGTATTCTTTTATTGTGAAGGTTTGTTATTTTTGTCTGTATTCCTGTTTTATTTTGAAAGTGTTATGTATGTTGTTTAATTAGTTTTACATTTCCTGTCATGTTTCCTTTATTTTGCCTTTTTAGTGTGTTTATCTGTTTATTCTTAATTTCCTTAGTCCTTCTTAGTGTGTTTCACTTGTGTTCCTTTTCTCTCTCTGTGTCTGTCCTGTGATTCCCTTCTCTTGTTTGATCGGTCATCATGTTCACATGTCTCTCCCCTCCAGCTGTGTCTCGTTACAGTGGTGTATATAGCCTGTAGCCTAAGCCTAACCCTGAACAGGATGAGCAGCTACAGGTAATGGATGAATGAATAAAAAAATTTATTAATAAAAGGAAATACTAACCTAATTATAATACTTAAACATAAAAAAATCCCTGTAAAGATCAACAGAAAATAATTATGAAAAACAGCATCAGATGATAATAAAAATAATCATTTATAATAATATAATAATACTAGAGATGTGGCTCAACTTGCTTTAAGGAAATAAGATTCCACCAAAAAAAACATTTTTTAAAAATTATTATTATAATAATTATAATAGTCATTATATGACCATAAACACAAGGTTAGTAATAGGAGTAAAAAAATAAGATAAAATGAGGATGAAGACACAACATTCGGAAAATTCATTCAAATTAAGAATGACAAACAAAGAATGTTAAATCCTCACAATCTTATATCTAGAAGTTCCAATGAGCGGAAATATCTAATAATAATACATTTTATTTATAAAGCACTTTACATTTGGATAAAATATCAAAGTGCTACAAGGTAAAAGCAGAAAAAAAGCATTGATAAAAGCCCTCAGATGGTCGGGGAGGGCATTCCACGGACGAGGGGCAGCAGAACAGAAGGCCCGATCACCATGGTGCTGAGCTCAGTCTGGGCAAGGAGGAGGCGGTATGAGTGGGTAGAACGGAGGGATCGTGTTGAGGTCAGTGGGATGAGTAGTTCTTTCAGGTGGGGGGTGCGTTGCCAATCTCTGTCTTCCTTCAAAACTATTTAATCATTGATTGTCAGCGGTTCGCGTGGTGATGTCACCAGAACATGTTGGAAGGGTGGAAAATGTGGTGGTTGCTAAAGAACTTTTAACGCATATCTGCATTGATTATCGTAATGAGTCCCTTTCTGTCCTGTCAAAGCAGAGAGTCCAACTAGAGTGCGTCCTCAATCCGGAGAGAGGGAGGTCCGTCTTTTAACATAAGTGATCAGAGGCCGCCAGAGGCTGAAAAATTTGTCTTTGGAGCCCCGTATGGAGAATTTGATCTTCTCCAGATCCAGAAAAAACATTGTATCACGCAGCCATGAAGCTAACGATGGGGGAAGTGGATTCTTCCACAATAAGACTATTCTCCGACGTGCTATCACAGAAGTAAATGAGATTATGTGCTTATGTTTTGCTGAGAGTTATTTGCCAGTTTAGCTATGCCAAATAAGGCAGCCTCTGGGGTCGGTTCAACTAACTGCCCTAAAATTATGGATATGACACTGAAATAAGATTTCTAGTATCCTCCCAGCCTCGGGCACGACCAAAACATGTGAGTGAGATTACAGGGAGCCCGAAGACATCTGTCACAGGTGTCAGCCAAACTTGGGTATATCTTGGCGAGTCTGGCCTTACTGTAATGTGCCCTATGAACTATTTTAAATTGTATTAGTTGGAACTTTGCGCAAGATGAACGAGATTGTATTCCCGACAATGCCCTGGACCACACATTATCAGAGATCACAGTGCCAAGTTCTCTTTCCCACTCATTTTTAATCTTTAGCAAAGCAGAAGGAGCATCCTGGGCTAGGAGATCATATGGAATTGAAATATGCTGTCCCTTCAATTTTGTCATCGGTTGAAGTTGATCAACAGAGGGTGGGGCTTCAGGAAACAGGGGTGTATTAGATTTGACAAAGTCCCGAATTCGATAATACCTGAAAATATCAGATTGCTGTAAATTGAAGGCTTTACACAGTTGAGCAAAAGTAGAAAATGTGCCTTCAGTGTAGAGATCACCAACTGCACCAAGCCCTTGTTTTTCCCAACGGGAGAATCTGGCATCGATTTTACCAGGCTTGAATATTTCATTGTTGCATATTGGTGTACAGTGGGGTAATGTATTCCAGCCGAAGTACTGCTTGATCTGCTGCCAGATTCTCAGAGTGGATATAACTATTGGATTGTCTGTGTACTGTTTGGGTTTAAGTCTATTTGCCTGACACACCAACGCTTTTAGAGAGGAAGAATAACATGAGTGTAGTTTCAATTGGCACCACTGTGTCTCTGGGTAGAAGGCCCAGTAGACAATCTTTTGCAAGTTAGCTGCCCAATAATAATGTTGCAAATTTGGTAATCCCAAGCCTCCCTTCGATCTGTTTCTTTGTAATACAGATTTTTGAACCCTTGGAGGTTTATTGCCCCATACAAAAGAGGATATCACTCCATCGATCTGATGAAAAAGGACCCAGGGAGGAAAATAAGTAAACATTAGAAGAGATACAGATAGCGCGGAACAATGTTCATTTTGATGGACTGTATCCTTCCTGCCAATGAGATCTGCAAGCAACTCCACCTCCGATGGTCCTCCTTAACTTTTGTTGATAGTACCGAAAAATTATTCTCGAATAATAGTGATATGTTTTGGGAACTGACAACACCCAAGTACCTGAATGTTGAAGAGGAGAGAGTGAATGGCAACACAGACTGCGTGATATCCCTTGGCAGTTGAATGATGGGAAAGAAGTCACTTTTACCTATGTTGAGCTTATACCCAGAGAACTTACCAAAAGTCTCAAGAGTAATTAGGATATGAGGGATGGCTCGTTTTGGATCTGATATATAAACCAACAGGTCATTAGCATATAGTGACACTTTGTGTTCAACACCTCCCCCCCACCTAATGCCCGGGACCGCACCATCGGCCTTCAATGCTATGGACAGTGGTTCTTTAGCCAAGGAGAAGAGAAGTGGGGAAAGTGGGCAACCTTGGCGAGTCACCCTTGTCAAAGGATGAAGAATATTTATCTAAGAGTGTTGGTACATACGCATGCTACTGGGGATGTGTAAAGCAGGCGCACCCAGGAAACAAAGCGCTCGCCGTAACCAAATTTTTTGAGCGTAAAAAATAAGTAGCTCCATTCCACCCGATCGAAGGCCTTTTCAGCGTCTAAAGAAATGACCCCCTCCGCAACAGTCCCCGAGGCTGGAGTAAGAACTACATTAAGAAGACGCCGCACATTTGTGAATGAATGGTGGTTTCTGATAAACAACGTTCGATCTTCAGATAGTACAGTGGGTTAAACAGTTTTGAGCCTACATGCCAAAGCCTTGACGAGAATTTTGACATCTGCATTGAGGAGTGAGATAGGCCGGTATTAAGAACATTTGTCTGGGTATTTTCCTTTTTTAGATATTACGGATATAGCAGCTTGTCTGAGAGTGGGCGGTACGGTGCCCTGCTGTACAGAGTCATTAAACATTTCTAACAAAAGAGGAGCAAGTTGTCCAGAAAATGTTTGGAAAAATTCTGTAGGGAAGCCATCGGGGCCCGGTGACTTCCTGCTATGCAGTAGTGTTTATGGCTTTAATTATCTCAACTTTATTTAGTGTTGCATTTAGTTTGCTTTTCTCTCCATCTGAAATGTTTGGAATATCTTGGTTTGAGAAAATTTTTAACATTTCCGATTCTTCACTTGGCGTCTCCGATTTGTAGAGTTGGGAGTAGAAGGACCTAAAAGTGTTGTTAATCTCATATGGCTCAGTTACTTTTTGACCTCAGGAATTTTCTATTTGTGGAATCATTTGTGAGGCCGGCCTACCCTTAAAATGGTGTGCAAGGAGACGTCCTGCTTTATCACCATGTTCACACAGAGAACCTCGTACTTTAAGTAATAGTTGCTCTGCGTCTTTTGTTGATATGAGATAAAATTCTGTCTTTGCCTCAATTTTTTTCCTTGTACAGTTCTGCAGTCGGAGCTAATGCGTGTCGTCTGTCCAGATCGGCTATTGAATTCAATAGATTACGCTTTTGTGTTTTTCTATTCTTGTTGATATGCGCAGAGTATTTCATTATTTTTCCCCTGAGGACTGCCTTAAGCGTCTCCTGCAATAGACCACGGCTGGTGTCATCAGTTTGGTTAATATCCAGAAAATATTCGATAGACTGAGTGATATATGTGCAGAAATGGGAGTCTGAAAGAAGTGTAGAGTGGAACCTCCAGGGACGGAATTCTCTAGATTTAGACTTGAAAATCATGTCTAGAGCTAGAGGAGGCATCTGAGTGCACCCTTGCCAAGTATTCAGTAGATGCCACAGAGGAAAGAAGTTTTCTTGTCCATAAGAAAATAGTCTATGTGTGAGTTGGATTTGTGAACCTGGGAAAAGAAGTCGAATTGCTTATCCGTTGGGTATAAAGAGCGCCAGGGGTCCATGTAGCCATACTCGTTCATAAATTATAATAAAGACTGTGCTGTTTTCGAAAGAGTCGTATCCCTTGGGTTCGACCTGTCCAAAACAGGATTTAGTACAGTGTTCATATCACCCCCAATTATCAGATGGTGGGAGTATAGTCTAGTTATTGAGGAAAAGAGCTTCTTTATAAAGTCTTCATCATCACGGTTAGGGGCATACGCATTGACCAATACTACTGGACAATGACACAAAGTGCGAGACACGATGCGATTTTTGCTGTTATTTTCGCAAACTGTTTCAACTGGATTGAAAGGGACATTTTTCTTGATCAAAATTGCCACCCCTCTTGATTTAGTATCAAATTTAGAATGAAAAATCAAGCCTATCCAAGGTCGACTCAATGATGACGGTCAATGGTACGTAAATGAGTCTCCTGTAGGAAAATAATGTTTGCCTTAAGAAGTTTTAGGTGGGAAAATATCGTGCTTGTTTTAACAGTTCCATTGACTCCACTCACGTTCCAGGAGATCACTCTGACCGTGTGTCCCATACTTTTCTCCACATTAGCATTCAGACGATAAGCAAAAGATTGAATCTAACAGAGACTGCAGCCTGCAAATTGGATCCCATTACATCCCTCCCCAGCAAACAAGAGAGAGAGGAGAGAGACAGAAAAAGAAATATGCATATCCATACATAAGGAAAATAAGAACAATGAAAAACACAATTCTATAAAAGAAAATAACTGCAAATTTCGGTCATCGCCTCCATATTTGAGCCTGAAGTGGAGAATTGATGAATTGATCCCTATTCAAACAAGAAGAGGATTAACTGGAGAGTTATTTGTAATAATTGCCTCTCCGATGTTAATCCCGTCTGAATGCATCATACCTGTGATTTATAAAGTAATAATTCCAACGAAAATATTTCTATTTCTCTCAAGTCATGTGATATTTTTTATCCATTGCAAATCAATGATTGGTCAGTGTTTAGGGGTTGGATTTTTTTTTTTTTTTTGTGTACTCTGCTTATTTTTCTGCCTCATTCCCGTTGGAATTATGGCTGAATTATCCATCTGCGATGGATAAAGTGAAATACTGTTCTGACATCATCTTGAGTGCAAATTCAAGAGACTTATCATCTTGCTATAAGAAGAAATAGAGTGAAATCTCTAAAGATGATGAGATGGATGACATCATCGCAGCAGGCGCTGAGGAACTTTTTTACATCTTCACAAAAAAGCTGTGAAGATTTATTGTTTTCTGTTACCGTATCCAGAGGTGGGGGGGAACGTCAGTAAATTAAAGTAAGATATAGACTTTGCGTGTCCCGTGTGAATGCATGCCATGAAACACAGATGTGGGGGTGTCATTTTTAAGTCACATGACTTCTCATGTAACAATGGTTCTCTATGAATAGGGCTTTGATCGGAAACGACCAGGAAGTTCGCAGTCCATTTGAAATGTGGTTCAGTAAAGTTTGCAAAAAAAGACTGAGGATTTTTACCTTTATTCTTAAAGTACATTTCAGGGAGAACTTTTTCACTTTTACTGTTGTTTCTAAAACAGATATGGAATGTTTCCACCTCTGCCGCCCTGACTCTTATAAAATATGTCTAAGCCTAAGCAAAACACTAAATACTGCTCACCATCTATGGACTGATTTACAGCTGTATGTTGTCTTCTGGTACAGCAGACTGTTGATTGGAGTTTTGTTCTCTGGGCTTCAGACGCCTTACAACGTAAAACCTTAGCACCACTATAAACACGATCACGGCCACAACAAGGGAAATCCAAATCCAGAGAAAGCTTCCAGCTGGAGAAGAAGAACCCTTCAGTGTGTTGTTGGTGTCTGTTCTAACAGAGCCTATTATGACAGTGTTATTGTTCTGTTTTGTTGCCTTGACACACTTGACTTCACCTTTGGGCACGAATCCTTCTCTGCAGGAGCACTCAAAACTTCCAGGGGAGTTTTTGCACTCTTGATTGCATGCATCCATTGAACACTCATCTATATCCACACAAAATGCACCCTCGTTTAAAAAGCCATCAGGACAGACGCATGAAGGATTTTTTCTGTCACATATTAAAGGACATTTCTCTTGCGCACACTGCACTATGCATTGATGGGGGTCTGAGCTGTCTGGGATATATCCTTTAAAACAAGAGCATTTATAACCTCCTTTTACATCCATGCAAATATGCTCACAAGGACCAGACGAGCAGTCTTTGGAGCTTTGGAAAACATTGGCATCTGATAATCCTTGTGCCTGGCATGCATCTTTGTGCTTTATTCGGCAGAGAAATCCATTGGCTTTGTCAGTGCACAGCCTCTCCGTCCACTTCTGATGGTGTGAGAGGGACACACAGCGTGGAGAACAGACTTCAACGCTCTCTCTCCAGATGCTGGAAGACGGAGTAAAGCTTCCAGAGGTCCACTCATAGCCTCTAAGTGGCGTTGAAAGGTTGCTGCAAGCACCAGCTGGTAAACGCAGTCCAATCCAGAAGTTTCCATATAATTCTTGACTCAAAACATAAAGAATGTTCACATGTATCTCAGGTTGGAATGTCAGCAGTTCTCCATTCCTTTCATGGCACGCTTCCTCCGCCGTTGTAAAATCCACCCTGTCGTGGTTTAAAGTTATGCAGTCACTCCCGAAACAAAACGGCCTACAGATTCCAATGGGCTTCAGACAAAAGCCTATCTGCACCGACAATAAAAAGAGCAATGGCATCAAAATAATCATCATTGCTGAAACAAAGACAGATTGGATTTTTTTTGCAACAGATCTTCTTGTGATGTTGGCTCAGTGCAGTAGTACAGAACTGAGAGGAAGCAGCCACCAACGCAGGAAGCCGCTCCCCTTAGGGCGACAACAGATTCAAAGACAGGAAGGAAAATAAACAAAGCTGGACTTTTCCCAGATTAGTGCGACACGTGATCATACTCACACAAAAAACAGCTTGTTGCTCAATGGTCAAATATATATGAATAAGGAAACAAAAGCTTATATATAGCTATATATATCTATATATAGTTATATACATATTTATATATAGAGCTATATATGTATCTATTTATGTAACTATATGTAGCTATATATGTATCTATCTAGTTTGCAGATGTTGTATATGCACTTAGACACATGGATGAATAGGAGCGCATGTGCCTAGATATTGATCATATAAATTGTTAATAATATATTTATGTATCCAACTATTTGTAAAACCATAAGTACATGAGGAACATGTTTCAGTATGTGAGATGATTATCAACTCAGTAATATAATTCATAAAACCATTGCTAGATACAGGTGGGGGATTCACTCAGGAGTTAAAGTGCTTCGCTGCACCATTCATTTTTTGTTTTTTCCAAGTTGAGTCCAAAGGGGCTATGGTCTTCAACATGCCTGTCCAGAACCTCTGGTGTCTTCTATGCTGGCCCTCAATCCACGTGGAACAGCTGCACATGCCTGTGATCTACAGACGCTGCACAGAATGGATCTGAAAATGCTGTACTTTAGGGATGCTTGGTCTGCCTTTCTCAATATTGTAGATATGTTGTTTGAGTGTTTTAAAAAGTTTCAACTGTCTCTCCAATGTAAGCCAAGCCTGCAGCCAAGGCCACAGGCTGAGGTAACCCTACCCGTTAAATACATAAGGTAGGTGGATAAAATCAACCTCAGCCGAACGAGGTGCTTCCTTTCTGGACTTGTCACAGTTAAAAGCAGAATCCACTAAAATGTCTTAGAGGCTTAAGCAAAAATGCATTTTAAAGCCATTTGAATTAGGTACCATGACCCCAAAGGCCCTTTGGATCCCCAAAGGGCTGTCAGGGGCCCCACTGGGACCCATGGGGCCTTGGAAGACAAGTAGGCCTGTGAAAGTGCTCGAATGCTTAGCTTCAGGATTCTGAATGGGGGTGACTCTGTGAGGCCCCTTTAACAGTTGGAGGCTATTTGGAGCTCAACTCAAGAGTTGCTAAAATCAAAGGCCATTGAAACTACCCGTCGGATGTTTAATCTGTACAAATTGAGAAACTGGTCTCAAACAATCTTGTGACCTTGGGGGTCAGATTTAAATCACTTCCTGTTGTGCAAGAATGACATGTAGTGGGTCTCACTGTTCAGTGAAGGTCTACGAAGAGGGGGTTCATTCTTCAATTCATTGCTAAATTCCTTTTCATTCTGTTTTCCATGGCAGAAGCAACTGACAGCGATGATAGTGATGACCACAACCACAGTGACAACAGCTGCTGCTGTATATATAATTCCATGGCTCGGGGTCTTTGGTGACGTGAACTTGAGTATAACCTCACAGTCTTCCATACCCACAAGGCCTTCGACCGTACAGATGGAGGTTCCACAGTCATTCTCTGTTGTTTAACGTAAAAACAAGTCACCTTACCTTGACGTTACGAGGTATTATCTGGTTTCCACTGGTCTTTGACCATCTAAACTTCGGAGGGGGAGTACCTTGTGAGGATCTACTTTTCTGGACCACATCTTCATCTGCCACAGCTTCACATTCCATTGAAAACAATGTCTTACTTGGCTTCTCCATTTCATTCAGGATAAGTTTTTTTTAAGTCGAGTTGATCTTTATTTTTCACCTTGCATTGGTAAGTTCCTGAATCTGTGAGCTTCAGGTCAGTGATGGTTAATGAAGCATGGCCATTTTGGGGATCAGGAGATGCAAAGTGGACTATAGCCGTTAAAGGATCATATAAGTTATTTTATAGCATACCTCCAGTCAACTAGATAATGATCCTGTCATCTTCTGTATTTGGAGGCATAATGTTCCACTCTATGTCCATATATTGGAAGTTTTCAGAAACAAGGGTAAACTTGTAATTAAGGGTCACACTTGATTCTTTAGCGATATAATAGTGCTTCATGTGGGACACTATTTTTCGATCACAAGCTGATATATTCCTGAATGAAATATTCCTATGATGACAAAAAAGCCATAGCCCAAACGTTGTGATGAAATATCTCGAGCTCAAGGGGGCTGGTGGGATACGGCTGTATGGTTGCACAAAAATAATGAAGTACTTGGATTGTTGGGATGTGGCCTGGAACTTCTGGCCCACTGTCTGGGTTTCACTGTTAAATAAAAGGGTTAGGAGTTTAGACAAGAAGTTGAGTCTCTTGTCAGAGTTAAATTTAGATATTGTGTTTGAAGCCCAACATCGTCTTATGTTTTGAAAAATAAACTCTGTTTAACTCATATTAGGTTGATGGTTCCCAAAAACACCATTATTTAGTAGAATTTCCCGCTAAATAAAATTTTTGCAAAAATGAAACAGAAAAAAGTGGGCTACTATTTCACACCAGAACAGCACTTAAGCAGTAAAAAAACAGGAAAAAGTTGGGCCTAATCTTTGCACTAAAAAAGCATTGTAGCAGAAAACAGACATCACTGAACTTAACTCTTACCTGGAAATGAGAAAGTTGATGAAGGGAGAAGAAGAAAACTGGAAAATTGCTCAAAAGTACTTGTGTGGCCACATGAGGAAAGAAATCCGTGAAAATGAGCTCCTAATTGACAGAGTAACAGCAGCCAATCAGAGCAGACTCCTGATAGGGAGGAGCCGGGTCAGGGGTTGAGGAACGTTCTGTGTGTAGATCAGTGGTGCCAGATATACAATAATTATCGTATTTATACAATAGTTTTAGGGCCTATATGATATATGATAAATACTTTTAAAAAAGGCACCGGAGGAGCCTGGCTGGCTCCACCTCACGGCCAATCACATCAGCAGTGCTACTCTCATGTTTGTTTGCACGGCTGCACTGGCACCGCAACAAACTTAAAAAATAAGTGAACATGAGTTCGGACTTGGAGGAAAAAAGTACTAAAGAGAAAAGTCCGGCAGCACAGACACGGACACCGGTAGGAAACAAAGCAACCCCGCCAGGCAAAGCAGCTTTAGCGCCCTGCCTGGGAGTTAGGCACCTATGTTTAAGCGATGGCTTCAACCTTTCAAACATTTTAACTTTAATGACCTAGTCCTAACTCAAATTGAGTGTCTCTCTCCTGCAATCGCGAATGACGCACAACCACGATCACAAAATCCATCTCTGTTTGCTCTGATGCAAGCTGTGCCTTGCATTCTGGACATAGCCAACGCAGACAGTGTTCAAGAAATAGATAAAGGGTGGAGAAAGATGTCCTTCATGAACCTGACAGCTCCAAAGAGATGGATGTGGATGAATTATGGTATAATGCCTTAATAATGAAAGACATGGGCGGAAAACAAGTGTTTAAGCACTTGGCATCATTTGTGCTTGATGTGCTTGTTTTCCCACATTCAAAGGCCTCAGGTGAGCGCTTTTTGTCAAAAGTGAACTCGATCAAAACCAAGCCATGGAGTAGGCTCATCACTGACACTTCAAATAAACTCATGCATTCATCAAAGTGTGTGGAAATAGATGGTGGATGCGCAAAATTCACACCAACAAAGACGATGCTGCGTTCAGTAACTGCATCCAATCCTTACCCGAAAACATCCGCCACAGCCACAGCTGGACCTTTTACCTCAGTTACCGAATCACACACAGGGACAGAAAGTGAATCCAAGGTCGAATTCAACAATAAGATGAGTTCTGATCTCTGGCTGTGTTTCCAATTAGTATGGACCCATATACTCGACCTTCTGTGTTGATAATCATGTGTTATGAGTTGAATGTTAAAGTTCAATTTCTTCTGTTGAGGCTGTTCTGCATGCAGTGTGTAGTTTCGATGCTTTTATTTTGATAGTTAAGGAGGAAAGCAGTGGTTGTGCAAAGAGGTGCAAATGACTGGTCGGGTGTGTTTAAGTGTGACAATGAATAAAGCAGCTGTTTCCCTCAAATGGCCGAGCCTCTGTGTTTATTCCTTAGGTTATTGCAGTTCCATGCTCATAGAATATCTTTGCTTTTAAATGCACTGTCCTGCCATGTAATTGTTCAAGTTATTTTAGTACATAGGATAGTTTGGGTCAAAATACGATAATTTTAAGGAGACAGTACGATATTTCTTCATTTTCCATCTGACAACACTGGTGTAGATGGAAAAACACAGTGAAAGCACCAGCATCAGGTAAGAAATACTTTTATGATTGCATGAATGATAACATGAATTATTATCTGTGCAGAGGTGAGTGTTCGAGCATGCACGTGGTAAGAATGTTAGCAAAGTCATAATTAACAAATGAACGCCTTTTAACAGTTAATTAATGTTGATGCTGCCTGAACATAAACATTTAATTAATATTTTTTAAATCACACAAGTGCTTCTTTATGTAACACCAAAGCAGGTACATTTAATTGTAACCCATGTAGTAAAATGTTTGATTTATATTTCACCAAAATTCCATTGTTTTTTTTCAAGTGTATATATATTTATCTGTATATTTCTTCGTTGGGAGCTTTTACTTTGTTAATGGTACTGTAACTGGATTTCGTCATACAATGATGTCACTTCCTGTGTTTTCGCGCCGTCCTCAGTTCGCTGCTAGCTCTACTAAGGAGAGGTAAGATGATACCAGCACTTATGCAGATAAACTGTTACAATATGGCTAGAAAACGCTAAAAATGCAAAGAGTTTACTTTGTACTTGGGAAATTATGTTTTTATTTCCAGGAGAACCGTGTCCATTTAATTTTTGTTTCGCACAGTATTTTTAATTCACATGCCAATGTGAAGAGTTCAAGCTAGGCTAATTGAGCATGGATGAGAGTATTCTCATGCGGTCTGCTGTAATTTCTTTTTCTCAACGTGTGCTTGTGAGACATTTGCTGGAATCGTTTGCTCTGGTAATGCTAAGCTGTTTTGTACAGCTATGTGAGCTCTCTTTTTGTCATTTTAATTTGGAGGTATATTTTTATTTATAACTTTGATTTTCTGTAATATATACTTACAGTGGTTTATGTTTAAATCAATGTTGATTGATTTAATGTAATAGAAATTGCTGCCGATGGGTTGGGTTATATATCATTTTTATTGTATTTATGTACTCACGGTGTGACATATTTTGTTTTATTGCATTTTGGAAAATAGCATACATTATGTCAGTTCGCTGAAGTGACGTCACTTCCTTCGTTTTCGCGCAGTCCTCGGTTCGCTGCTAGCTCTACTGAGGAGAGGTAAGATAATACCAGCACTCATGCCGATAAACTGTTACAATATGGCTAAAAAATGCTAAGAGTTTACTTTGTACTTTAGAAATTATGTTTTTATTTCCAGGAGAACAGTGTCCATTTCGTTTTTGTTTTGCACAGCATTTTTAATTCACATGCCAATGTGAAGAGTTCAAGCTAGGCTAATTGAGCATGGAGTATTCTCATGCGGTCTGCTGTAATTTCTTTTTCTCAACATGTGCTTGTGAGAGATTTGCTGGAATCGTTTGCTCTGCTAATGCTAATCTGTTTTGTACAGCTATGTGAGCTCCCTTTTTTTCATTTTAATTTGGAGGTATATTTTTATTTATAACTTTGATTTTCTGTAATATATACTTACGGTGGTTTATGTTTAAATCAATGTTGATTGATTTAATGTAATAGAAATGCTGCCGATTTGTTGGGTTATATCATTTTTATTGTATTTATGTGATCACGGTGTGCCATATTTCGTTTTATTGCATTTTGGAAAATAGCATTCATTATGTCAGTTCACTGCTAGCTCTACAAAGGAAAGTTGTGCTTGTGAGACATTGGCCGGACTCGTTTGCTGTGCTAATGTTAATCTGTTTTGTAAAGACTAAACTCCCCACTCGGCTGACAAGAAAGCAGTAGTCCCTGTTTCGTTTCTCATCAAACACAAGATACAAACAAAGCAGATATACACAGTATAGCAGCATGCCAAGTCAGGGTGGAACGGCTACATAATCGAGTGTGTGCCCACACAACCCAGTATGGGCCCATCGTAAGCATGTTGGCAAAGCCATAACTAACAAATTAACACCTATTAACAGTTGATTATGCATTTTAATATCCCCTAAGTTCCTGCTAATTGTTGGGTGTCTGTAAATCATATTAATTAGAGTTGGCCTAGACCTGCTACCAGTGTCTTGAGATATCTTGACTTTTGAGAGGACACAGTCGGATAACCTTATCGTTTGCTAAGTGCATTAGAACTTGCTTGCCACATTGGATCCTTTGAATTAGTATCCATGGTAGCCTTTTAAGACAGAAATAATTACTTTTGCAGGTTTTAGTTCAATACTTGCAAATAACTCATTTTGTGTTTTTTATACTTTTAACAGACAAAATATATTAATTTGCCTAATTTGATTGTATATTTCAAAAATGTTAATACTGTTGTGCTTTTGTTTACATGTACAGGTGGCATTTGAGACTAGTGAGGAGCCACAGAGAGCAGAAACTGCTGTCTCGAAGGCAGCACTTTATCACAAATGGACATAAGTGCCCCATTTGTGGGGAAATATATGTTGATGAAACACAGCAACTAAGATTCACGGAACAGGTAAGTAATAAAACCAAGTTGGCTCTTTTGAGCAAATTTGCTCATCAACAAAAAGTGTCTTGTTTAACTCTTAAGGCATCATTTATATTTCCCGACCCTACTCATTTTTCTAATAACTGTGTTTCATTTAATGGATACACTTCTTAGGGTTAGGTCAAATTTCGATTTCTACTACTTGATCACGTTTTTTTGACTGTTTTCAGTTTTACTACAAATTTGGACTGCCCAGTCCGCCTCTGTCAGTCTAAGATAAGATAAGATAAACCTTTATCATTCCCACAACGGGGAAATTGCAGGGTTACAGCAGCAAAGGGACGCACGGATCAATATAACAGAATTAAAAATGCAAATATAAATATGAATATTAATCTATTCTAGGGTTACACCATAATATAAATATTCCACTATACAGGAAATACTACACTATAGTATAATATAACACTATACCGGAAATAAAATATCATTATTATAATTATTATATTATAATAAATATACTATACTAAAGGAATATATTATAGTTCAGTATACAATATACTGGACATATTGCACTATAATAGAAATATAAAAGAAATATTACACTATGCAATAATACAATAAACAATATAAAATAACAATATATACACTCTAAGAAATAAACAAGTAACAATATTCATTGAATTAAATTAAATGTGCAGTTTGAAATGTGGACCATAGTGTGTGTGTGTGTTACTACCAGTGCTGGTTGAATAGTCTGACTGCTGCAGGAAGGAAAGATCGGCGACATTGCTCCTTCACCAACTTGGGGTGAAGGAGCTCTCCAGTCTAGAGACTGTGTCCTGCATGGGGTGGGAGATATTGTCCCGGAGAGATGACAGCTTGGCCATCATTCACCTGTCTCCCACCTCCTGCACTGGGTCCAGAGGACATCCCAGGACCGAGCTGGCCTTCCTGATCAGTTTTTCCAGTTTCCTCCTTTCAGTCTAAATATATTAATCGACTTGACAAATAACTGCAAAAGATCCACCAACTTCCGGTATGTATTTGAAGAATTGTGGTCCCTGGGTGGTTTTGTGTGTTTGTGAGGAAGTTCCAGATCTATAGCAAAACACTATTACATATTCATATGTACAGCTCTGGAATAAGATAGAGCCCTGCAATTTTATTTTATTTTTTTTACATTAGAAGGGACTTGTATGTAGAATCTGGAATTTTAGTAATATCTTGGTCAGATGACTTGCATGTGTTCAAGTTTCTACAGAAAGATACTCAGTTGCTTTTTGGTTCCTCCCTTGTCTGTGATGCATGTGAGGTCCTTATTGATCATTGTGTGGTCAGAAATGCTATATTTATTTACTACTGCTCATCCTCCAGACAGCTCTTTGTAGGTAAAGCTTTGAATATGGAATATGTATGATGCTGAAAGGAAATAGACATAACGAAAACACCGGAACCTATTCTCACACACCAAGATTGTAAATTTTTATAAAGCATTCCTCTACGTTTTCAGACGCCTATGGCTAAACTTTACATCCAAGGCCAAGGATCGATCTGTTGCTAGAGAACTAGCACTCATAAGGTCTTTAAATGGCACAAAACCAATTGATGAAGTGGATGATGCTTTAATTGAATAGAGCATCAAGACGGCGATGGAGGCGAGGTCATATGCTGCTTCCACTGCATCCTCCGCTGCCACTGTCACAACTTTCTACCCCCATATGTAGTCTCCTCACTGCAAGTGAGGCTTCCTGTAACCAAGTATAGGACACAGGATTCAGACTCAGCAGTTCAAAACGTTGTCCTTCTTTTCCTAAGGAACCATGGCAGGGTCTGTGAGTAATTACCAAATTTGAAGGATTATCAATGTCTGTTAGGGTTAGGAGTTAGGGAAGTGAACTTTGCCGCCGGGAACCGGCGGCGAAGTTAATGCACACTCCATCCTGTCCTCGGCCTGGACTGGGTTCACTTTTCATTGAGTGGGCTCCAGGACTGTGGCCTGGACCAACCGCCACCCATGAGCGGGTGCACCTCGTAGCATCCTCACAGGATGCTACGAGGTGCACGGGCACACGAGGACCGGCTGAGTGAGTCCACTTTAAAAGCTTTACTAAAAAACCCCTTAACTAAAAAACATTACTGTCTTCTAGAACCACAGCTCTGGAGGGGAAAAGGAGAGAAAGAGATGTTAGGACTCCCACCATCCCTCTTAATAAAATATATTCTAAAAAAATATATATTCTAAAAAAACATTCTAAAAAAATGGACAAGGTGGGTAAGCGGCGAGGAGATCACTCTCTATTCTTTAAATGCCTATGGCCCCCTACACATGGGCCCCACTACATATATATATATATATATATATATATACATATACACATGGAGACAGACCCACACACACATACATATTTACATATAAAAATATGAGTAAATAAAACATTTAAAACAAGTAAATTAAAACACCACACACTTAAAATTAATATAAATTAAGGCAACACACATAATTAAAATTAAATTAGAATTAAGTATAAAAGAAGTATAAATTAAGACCACACACACTTAAAATTAATAAAA